>PVIY010010571.1:0-68223 GCA_004026745.1 Myrmecophaga tridactyla | reverse complement strand
CCCTCCACCCACAACCAGCCTCTTCCAGAGATCAGACCCCAGCCAGGTGCAGCCCCCCTCCCCGCCATCCATGCCCTCTTCACAGATACATATTCATTTGCAGCAGGCAAACCTAGGAACGTGAAGTGTGAAAAATGAGCCTTGGAAGGCATTTAAGTCAAACCTCCCATCTTCCCCAACTGGCCTGGTTGACCTGAGGTTTGCTGGGGGTGGCTGGTACAGAGGCCCCCGGTGGGGGGGGGGGGATGTATTTAGGGAGCATCCAGGAGATGGGCAGTTGGCTTTCCTTTGGGGTGGGGCTTTCCAAGCCTTAGGGAATGTTTGAAAATGTGGGGGACCCTTGTGTTTTCATGACTGGGCGGCATTACTTATTGGGTGGAGATGGGGTTGCCAAATGCTCTTCAGTGCAAGTGACCATCTTTGGTGAGGAGGAACCATCCTGTCCCAAATGCTGACAGCTCTAGGAGGACTGGCAAGGGGTCTGTCCTGGCCTCGGGGCAGCCACATGCCTGATTATGACAGCCTTAACTTTGAGATTTCTGCACTCACAGTAGCAGCCCTAATTCTCCTTGGACAGACAGTGCAATCTCCTCCTCCCCCCACCCCACCCACCTCATGTTCCTCCCCCTCCTCTCCTCTCCATATCCCTGTCTCTCCTCCTCACCCTCCTCTACTCCCCCTTCCCTTCCTCCTCCTTCTCACCTTCCTGCTTTCCTTCTCTTTATCTTTCTCCTTTTCCTTCTCTATCTCCTCTCCTTCTCCTTTGTATCCTTCTCTTCTTTCTCTTTCTCCTCCGTCTCCTTCTCCTTCTATTGTGCATCCAGCTTGTAGAACTCAAGAGCCTTCCTTTTTTTAACTCTTCATTGTAATGACATATGTAAAACCCCAAATTTCCCATTTAACCACTTTCGAGTGCACAGTTCAGTGATATTAATTACATTCACAATTCTTTGCTACCATCACCACTATCCATTACCCCAACTTTTTCATTACCTCAAATAGAAACTCTGCCCCCATCTAGATGTAACCCCCTCTCCCTGACCCCTCTTCCTGACCCCACCCTGGCCCTTGGTAACCTATCATCTACTTTCTGTCTCAATGATATGTGCTTCTTGTAGGTATTTCATATAAGCAAGAGCACACAATATTTGTCTGGGTGCAATTTATTTTGGAATAGAGAAAGGAAGGGAAAGGGAGGGAAGGAGTCTTCTTTTCTCCCTTCTTTCTGACATGTGTTGGATTCTTTATCTTCTTTGACCCTCTTTATGTCCTTTTAGCTGGCAGCACTTTATTTTTTTTTCTGTCATTATATTGGTATATTGGATGGAAGAGAGACAGATGCCCAGGCTGCCATTTTGAACCATAATCCAGTGTCTTCCAGATGCCAGAAACCTTTGAGCTGAATTTCCAGCTTAACTTTGGCGTGTGGGTATGTCCAGTGACTTCTGCAGGAGATGTGGCCCAGCCTTGTGCTGGTCAGTGGTGGGACACCTCTGTGAAGGGGGATGCCCTCTGGCCTCCACGTTTCTCTTTCTCTGCCTTAGTTGTGATGTGCTTCTTCCATTTACATTTTCTCTGTCCCTAATCCTTACCTCTCTGGTGCTGGATGTGTTCTTGTCGCCCAGTCCCTCAATACTGGAGGGAGGATACAGGAGGTAAATACTTGCCTGGGGTGCAGATCCACTGAACAGTCTAAACTAGACTAGGGCAGACAGGAAACCATTCTATCTTGTATCAGGGCCTGTCCTATCAAATCGCCCTTTCTTCTCCCCTAAAGACTCTCAAGTGGATTCCATGACTCTACAGCCCTTCTGTTGCTAGATTCAGTCTTTGACACTTTAAAATTCTGTCTCCTATCTGATTTAGATCTTGGCTACTCCCCTCCTGCCCAGTTTGTGACTCTGGGGATTAGAAGGGGGAAGGCCAGATCTGCTTTTTTTTAATCCTCACACACCTTGAGTGTGTGGTTTTGTCCTCAAAGCCCCTTCTGGACTGGGGGTATTCCAGGAACTGCCACCTCCATGCCCACATTCAGGGAAGGAGGGGAGGTGGGGAATGGCAGAAGGCCAGAGGGCATCCCCCTTTCACAGAGGTGTCCCACCACTGACCAGCATGTGGCCTGGCCACATATCCTGCAGGAGTCACTGGATACACACCTTGCCTCCCCTTTGACATCAGGGGCTGTCGCCAAGGAGAAGCAATGATGGTAGACAGCTCACGGTCTCTGCAATGTACCTCAAGACCTGGTTTTGGAATAAGATGGGTCAAGAGAAAATACGGTTACCAATTACAGCAACAAAAATAAGTTATTTAGCAAATTCATAATTTTCCAAGACTATATTTGAAATTGTGCTTTGTTCAGGAATGTCTGGGACATAAAGCATCTCACATGGGACAGTTAGGGCCAGGACCTGACTGGTCCAAAGTAGTGGAAAGGCTGTCCCCAGCAACCCACAAGGACAGCTTTCACTGCATGCATGGGGACTGCAGGTTCTTAGATGTCCAAGCCAAAGCCCCTCCGAAGGCTCACCTGGGCACTTTGCATGGGGCCCCTGCTGAGGCCCCTCTACCCCCCTGGGGATGCATATAACCTGTGCTTCCAGGCCTGTCTCCAATAGGGTCTGCTCCCTCCCACAGGCCCAGCTGATTGCCCAATCCATTGGCCAGGCCTTCAGCGTGGCCTACCAGGAGTTCCTGCGGGCCAATGGCATCAACCCCGAGGATCTGAGCCAAAAGGAATACAGCGACATCATCAACACCCAGGAGATGTACAATGACGACCTCATCCACTTCTCAAACTCCGAGAACTGCAAGGAGGTGAGCGTGTCCCCCTCTCTGAGCTCTCAGTGAGTTGCTGCCAGGCTGCCACCCCATCCTGGCTTGACAGTAGGCCGTCACAGGGCCTCTGCGTTTGACTAGAGCATAATGCAAACGTGCATCCTGCATCTGCCTTCAGAGCCTGAAATGAGGTGGTGCTATAGCAAGGAACCTGATTTCAATCAGTTGTAATGATCTTAAAAATATGCCCTGCTTGTTGCTAGTGATTGCCTGGTGCTCAGGGCCCAGGGGATATTACTGAAAAGCACCAGAAGCATCTCTAAAATAGGGAAGTCAGGTGTTCTACTATGGGGAGTTTTTGAGCAGTCAGTAGGCAAGACCTTAGAAGAATCCAGTGGCTCTTCTCAGGAGTCTTTGGCAAGTTCTCCTAGAACAGAGGAACAAATACTCCAGACATGCCCTATACCCTGACTGCTTGGTGAATGAATGAATGAATGAATGACCCAGACTGCTTCTTTAATGGATGAATGAATGAATGATGCAGGCAACTGATGGTAGAATGAGTGAATGATCCTGATTGCTCATTGAATGAATGACTCTGGCTTTTAAATGAATGAATGATTGAATGTCCCTGGGTGCTGATTGAATGAATTAATGAATGAACAAATGGCCCTGACTGCTTTTTTTTTTTGCATGGGCAGGCACCAGGAATTGAACCCGGGTCTCTGGCATGGCAGGCGAGAACTCTGCCTGCTGAGCCACTGTGGCCTGCCTCCTAACTGCTTTTTGATTGAATAAATAACTCTTACTGTTAAATGAATGAGCAAGTGACCTCGACTGCTTATTGAGTGGATGAATGAATGAATGAGTGACCAATCCTGATTGCTTGTAGAATGAATAAATGATCCTGATTTCTTGCTAACTGGATAAATGGCCCTGGTTGCTTGTGAATGAATGATTAAATGAATGACTACTTGTTGAATGGGTGAATGAATGACTTAACTTGTTTAGTGAATGAATAGAGGACTCTGATTGCTTGTTGATGGTGGAATGAATGGATGAATGATGGATCCTGGCTGCTTGTGGAATGAATGAATGACCCTGGGTGTTAAATGAATGAACAAGTGAATGGCCCTAGATGCTTGTTGAATGAATGAACGAATGACCCTGACTGCTTATTGGGTGAATGAATGAATGGATGAGTGCTTGATCCTAACTGCTTATGGAATGAATAAATTATCTTGACTCTTTGTTAAATGAATAAATGGCTGTAGCTGCTTCTTGAGTGGATGAATCATATTGACTGTTTATTGAATGAATGAATGATGCTGAAAGCTTGTTGAATGAATAAATGAATGATCCTGGATGCTTATTCAGTGAACTGATAGATGACCCTGACTGCCTGTTTACTGGAGGAATGAATGAATGATGAGTCTGGACTGCTTGTGGAATGAACAAATAACCTTGACTATTAAACGGATGAACAAATGAATGGCCCTGGATGCTTATTCAATAAATGAACAACCCTGAATGCTTATGGGTGAATGAATGATCCTTATTGTTAAACAAATGAACAAATGGCCCTGACTGCTTGTGGAATGGATGAATGAATGAATGATTCTGACTGCTTGCAGAATGAATAAATGATCCTGATTGCTTGTTGAATGAATGAATGAATGACCCTAACTTTTTGTTGAATGAATGGCCCTGGCTGCTTACTGAATGGATGAATGAAACTGACTGATTGATGAATGAGTGATTGATCCTGACCCCTTGTGGATGGACAGACAGGCAGCTTTTTAAGGGGATGCCTTCAAGGTGGGGAGAGCATAGAAGGGCTTCTCTAGACAAGAGCAAAGGCCTAGGCTGCATGGTGGGCAGAGGAAGCGTCCTGGAATCTGAGACCCTCCCTCTGGCCTCAATGGGAATGTGGTGGGCGGGTAGAAGGAGAGGAGAGGAGCCAAGGCGCTGGGTGTTTGGGGGAGAGGAAATTGATGCTGGGGAGAAGAAGGAGTCCATGCTCCCAGGTTCCCAGGGTTGTCTCGTTGGAGCCCAGGAGGACTGGGGAGCCAGAGCAAGGTGAGGCAGGGTGGGCAGACAGGCCTCTGTTCCAGGGATCCCTCCTGACCAAGAGGACCTGGCCGTGGTCCCCAGGGCAGAGCAGGAGCCCAGGGCCCAGGTTCAGGCTTGTCCTGTCCTGGGGTGCTGGGGAGCACTGCCCCACCCCAGCCCCTGTTGCGAGTGTCCTTGCACTGGCCATTCCCTTTCAGCTGCAGCTGGAGAAGCACAAGGGCGAGATCCTGGGAGTGGTGGTGGTAGAGTCGGGCTGGGGCTCCATCCTGCCCACAGTGATCCTGGCGAACATGATGAATGGGGGCCCTGCTGCCCGCTCAGGGAAGCTGAGCATCGGGGACCAAATCATGTCCATCAACGGCACCAGCCTGGTGGGGCTGCCCCTCGCCACCTGCCAGGGTATCATCAAGGTGAGCCCACCACCTCGTCTCACAGCATCACACCCCCCACCCAACTGAGACCCAGACAGACCCAGTGCCCAGTCGGGGACAGAGCCAAAGTGGGAACCCAAGACTGTGTGCCTCTAAAGTCAGACAAGGGCCTGGGCAGTCCAGGCATGGGGGCCTGGGGGCAGCCTAGCCATAGTGACCCAAGGGAAGGGACTGAGGACCTGTGAGTATAGGGGTGACCAGCTGTCCCAGTTAACCTGGGACTTTCCCAGTTACTGGGGAACCCCTCAGTCCTGGACATACTGGAAAGGCTGGTCATGCGGCATGGCTATGGGCTGCTTGGGGTCAGGTGTCCTAACATAAGGATGGCTACTCTGACCTTCTGACCTGTGAGCTGGCAGCATTGGCAGGTACAGAGCTGCTGTCCCTGGAGGGGCTTAGGTAGAGAGGATACTGTAGAGAGGCTTGGGCCCTTCATTCCTGGCTTCCCAGTTCTGTAAGAGCCCTGGACAGGGAGAACAGGCCGCCCCATTGGCCTCAGGCTGGGCCAGCTTGGGGCTGACAGCAGTGCTTCTGCTTGCTTTTGGGGTCTCTGACAGCAGACTCAGCCTGCTGGTGACTGCTGCCAGGAGCCCTTTGGTCTTCAGTCTCGCCCCAGCCCTCTGTGGCTCATTCCCTCCCCACCTGCTGTGTTCTGATGCTGAAGGAATCATCTCGCTTCCTCCCTTGTCAGCCGAGGCTAGACCATTGATGCCCATCTCTGAGCTGGCCCACCTACGGGTTGAGGTCTCCATCACTTCTGTCATGCTCCCCAAGACCTTAGGAAAAGAGACCCTCCCTCTGAGGGTTGCAGCTACTGGGGGAAAGTGGGGGGGATACACCCTCCAGGGGTGCTGAGTGGGCTCTGGGTACTTCAGGGTTACCACCATCCCCAGGCTGCTCCAAGCTGTACCAGGGCCCATGTCAAGCCAGAGAAGACACGGCTGAAGCCACGTCGAGGCACCTCCCCCTGCCACCTCACCCCACCCTGGCCCCAGATCTGTGGCCTGGGGGCCCAGACTCACCCCTGACTCCAGGCTGACCCTTGCCTGGTGCAGCTACCATGGCCTCCTGTGTCCCCCTCGTAGATTTCATTGGGCCTGCCGCTCCTGTCCTGCCCCCCTTCCCCCTATGAGCACAACAGCCCATCGCTGGGGGACGCTCTGTTTTGAGGAAGTTCCTTGTCCTGCACCCGAACATGAGGAGGCCCCTGAGGGTGAGGGTCTTGGATGCCTGGGGCTGCCATGACAAAGCACCACAAGTTGGGGGCTTCAAGCAACAGAACCGCATTGCCCCACAGTTCCAGAGGCTGGAAGAGTCCTCCCGGCTGCCCAGCTGCTGGGGAATTGTTGGCAGCTTCAATCTTGCCTCAGTCGTCAACCCATGGCAGTGGCCAGGAGTGTGGAGGCCGGGCATGGCGTCCAGGGCGCAGTGGCCCGGGCATGGGGGCCGGGGTGCAGTGGCCCGGGCATGGGGGCCGGGGTGCTGTGGCCAGGGTGCGGTGGCTGGGAGCCCATCGGTCCTGCTCCGTGGTGGGGGCCCACGGGGGCGCCAGTGGCCCAGGCCCCACTGCCCCTGACACTCCCACGCCTGCAGGGCCTGAAGAACCAGACGCACGTGAAGCTCAATATTGTCAGCTGTCCCCCTGTCACCACGGTCCTCATCAAACGGCCCGACCTCAAGTACCAGCTGGGCTTCAGCGTGCAGAATGGAATCGTAAGTCCACCATGATCTTTGGCCGGTGCCCGGAGAACCCAGCCCATGGCAGGCAAGGCACCAGCGGCCAGGTCGGGAGAGGCAGGAGGGGAGAGCTCCAGCGTGGCCGTGGGATGAGGCCCCCCAGGCCTGCCCCTGCCTGGCGGTTCTTAGCCAGCACCTCCCTTGGGAGGGACGGCAGGAGGCTCTCCTGGGGTGTGGGCACACGGGGCCAATCAGCATCACATTTACTGTGTTCAACAAGCACATATTCACTCCCTCGTTCAAGAAGGAGGCTGGGTCAGGGGTGTGAGTGCCCGGAAGTGAGCGCAGTGAGTTGGGCAGGAGGGCTTCTCAGATGGTTTTGGGGTGCTGAGTTCAGGATGGCAGCAGACCCAGTTTTTGTGGGGCCTGAATCTGGAGGACGATCATGCACAATTATGAAGATAAAACTTGTAAAGGCCCCTCCTGGGTCAAAAATGGGCAGGAGAGGAGCCCAGAAGCAGAAGTAGTCTCAGTATCTGGGTCCAGCAGGTGTATCTGGGAGGCTTAGGGGACCTGGGAGGCCTGCGGAGGGTGAGGAGCAGCCCTGACCTGGGGGAGGCTGTTGAGTTGTGGGGTGGGCCTGAGAGGGCCAGGAAGGCTTTAGGATGAGCCCATCCTCCTGGTGAGATAAACATGCCGTCTGCAGGGCCACTAAGCACTGGCCCTGTCCTGCCCTGCACCTGTGAGCACACCACTGCACCTGCATGCAAGGGCGAGGGTGGGCCTGAGCTTGGGGAGCCTGGCCATCTGGGCTCTGCCCTCTAAGCTCCCATGGCCACAGCCACCTCTCCCCACCCGCTGCCACCCATAGGCCAAGCGCACCCTCATGTGTGTTCACGTACATGCTGTGTGCATGTATGTGTGTACATGGTGCATGTCTTTGCATGTGCACGTGTGTGTATGTATGAAAATGTGTAAGTGCATGCATTGTGTGTGCATGTTTGCATGTGTTGTGTGCACTTGCTATGTGCATGCGTGAGTGTGTGTCTCTGCCTATGTATTTTTGGGGTGGGTGTTCCTTATTCTTTCTCCCAGGGCTCAGAGCCACAGGCCAAGATGCTCAGTTGCACTGTATAGTCTATGCCCCCCACCCCCTTTTAGCTTTAGCCCTGTCTCTCTCCTGGGGTGCTGTCAGTTTCATCATTGCAAGTGCTTCAGCCAGGTCCTTTAGCTCATCTGTCTGGACCTCGCTTATAGGAATGAGGAGATGAACGCTGTCCCAGGGGCAGGTCCTTCCTCCTTCCAGAACATCCGTGGTGTTCCTTGGCTCATGGCCGCATCACTCTAGCCTCTGCCTCCCTATCACCACATGTCTTTCTCCCCGCATGTCTGTCCCTGGGTCCAAATTTCCTCTTACTAGAAAGACACCAGACATTGGATGTAGGACCCACCCTAATCCAGTTTGGCCTCAAATTAACTACTACATATTCAAAGACCCTATTCCCAGATAAAGGTCACATTCCCATGATTGGGTGTTCAAACTTTAACATATCTTTTTGGGGCCCAGAATTCAACCCATGACAGTCGTGCCCAGAGTCCCCAGACAGAAACTAAAAAGGATGGGGTGATTACACCCAGGAACAAATCCCCAGGGAGGAGGAATCTCCACTGACAGATTTGTACCCAAAACTGCACAGCCCGTTGTTAGACTGGCCTGCTGAGCTGGCCACCACACACGTGGGTTGTCACGCCACACCACAGCATGCAGGATGTTGAGCAGGTGTGGGTGGCTCCAGAACAGGGATGGAGAAACCGTCTTGGGAGAAGGTATCTGCAGCCTGGCTTGGGGGGCTGTAGCAAGGGCCCCAGGAACACCCCATGGAAGCATGGCGCTGCACCCTCATTATAGATGAGCTGCACCCGAGACCCAGGAGAGGGAGGTAATGCCTTGTTAGATCCTGCCAATGTACCTTGATGGGCTGGAGACCCTTGCTTGGCTCCAGCTTCAGAGCCAAGACTTTTAAGCCAGCATCTAACCACTCTCATCTTACCCTTATGAGGGTGGTGCTAGCTTCACCCTCTTCCCACCCTTAGGAAGCTTATAAACTATTAGAAGAACCCCCAGCTGAGGCACTTGGGTGAAGGAGGGGGCAGAGAGAGGAAGCTGCGAGGGGCCCTGTAGCAGGCATGCCCCAGGGGAGCCAGAGGCTGGACAAGGACCTCTCCTGAAATCCCTCTAGGCTAGGCTACTGCCCACTGCCCCCTCTCCTGACCCTGACCAGGGCTCCCTGTCTCTTCAATATGGGGACCCCTAAAACCTCTTGGAAATGCAGACATGATGGCAGCTGGACTTTCAGTGTTTGCAGATGGAGGAAATCACAAGGTCAGGGCCACCGTGAATCCAGTGATGCTTCCCAAGGGCGCTGCGCTTGACAACCCCAGCAGCCTGAGCGTCCTTCTGACAGGCAGCAGCCCTCGGGGCAGGCCTGGGCATCCCCGGGGGGACCAGCCAGGCCAGCCCTGGGCCTCAACTGCCGGGCTGTGCTCTCGGCTTCCCTCATCCTCACACACCACTGCTGTGGCCCCGCTTTCAGGCAATGAGGCCCAGATAATTCTGAGGAGGGGGATTTGATGAGATTTTTCTTGCAGCTGGGATAAAAGGAAAGGGTCTTCCGAAGGCAGCCAAGATGTCCATGGTTGCGGTGCCAGGGGTAGCACTCCAGGTGTGGGCGTTAGGTCTTCGGGTGACCGCTGCTCCGTGGTCTGCCCTGTCCGTGGATTAATGACCCCTTTTCCCTCCACCCTGTGGAGGTGGCTGGGATGCGGGGAGGCTCCCCTGTCTGCGCCCTCCCCTCTCCCGCCTCTCCAGGAGGGACTGAACAGGTAGGAGGCTGGTGATTGCCCACACCTGGGAGCGCGTGTCCCCAGCTGCAGCCTGAATGCGCGTGGGAAGAGGCAGCGGTACTTCCCTGCCAGGATGTGAAGGCATGAAGAATAAATATTTGCTGTTGGGGGTTTCCTTGTGTTACCGGCTGATGAGAGCCATGTGCATGGAGGTTTTATGCTTTTCTGCATCCCACCCAGCAGCTGCTGGACCAGCTGGGACTTGGGGGTGGTCTCTGCCTAAATCTTGCCATAGAGAGGCCACAGAGCCCCTCAGAAGGTTCTTATTCCATGGGAGTTGAGACTCTGCAGCCCCCTCTTCACAGTCCTGCAGAAAATAAGGGTGCTGTGAAGGTTTCAGGGGAATCAGTTAGAATTGGGGGCTGTGTCAATGACAGGATTTTATTTTGGAAGTGAAAACTCCTCTTTTTTCTCAATTTGTTGTCTGTGAGTGGTGGGTGGCACATTTCCCATGATTTCTGCCTTGATTGCGTGTCTTAGAATTGACCTCTCCAGGAACGAGGGGCTCTGCCCTGTGCACAGGGCGGCGGGGCAGGGGGAGGGTGTCACAGTCAAACCCAAGTGGAATTTGGGAATGACAGCATTTTATTTGGGACACCAAAAGTTTTGCTGTAGCAAGGAGGCCTGATCATGTGTAAAAACGGAAGCAGCTTTGAGCTTCTAAAGGTGGCAGATGATGTTTATAGCCATGGAAAGGAAGTTAGCCTGACTCATGATTGGACAGGGGCTTGTCTGTCTTACAGGAGTGGGTTTAGGGCAGGTGGTTTTATTGTGTATTAGGTCAAATGTGATGAACTTGGGACTTGGTTGACTCTCTGTGTCGGCCTCCTTGGTGGGAATTTCAAATTTCAAAAGGTAGCAAATGGAAACTCAAGAGGGAGAGCAAAGAAGAAGCAGAACACGTTTCTTTCTTTTCTTCTTTTTTCTTTTTTGCTCTAAGGCATCCCCAGGGCTTTCTCTGTATAATTTTACTAGAGGGGAAAGGGGTTTCCTCTCTGCACCTCATAACCGGCCCTACCACTTAGTGAATAGCGCTTTCCAAATTAAATTACTGTTTTCAACAAAGTGATTCTTGTCAGTGGCTTTACAAATTCCAGTAGGATTGCAGTGCTACCAGTGAAAACCAGCACGGCACCGCTCTCGGCCCCTTCCTCTCCAGAGGCTGCGCGTTCTACCCTTAACAGAGTCTTTGGCTTCTCCCATCTCCTAAAGCATACGCTTACACCGCCACCTTGTTTCTCATTTGCACGCATCGTGCTTTCCTGCTGTGCAGATACAGGTTAGCCTTCTAACGCCCCCTCACGTGCACAAGTTTCTGCTCTACGCCCACCTTTCTGAAATGCTCTGTCACAATCTTGTATTGAATCGGGATTCACCGGTGGCATTGCTGTGCCTGTGTGTTTGTTCACGGATGAACTGTAGAGTATATCAGTTTGGGAAATACTAGCTGCTGAATGGCCCAAACAGGATAGACATTTCTTTCTTCCCAGTTCAAGGGAGTGGTGCCAGCTTATTGGCAGCTCTCTCTACCCGCAGATGTAGCTGTGCTGTCCTTAAAACGTGGCTTCCAAGGTGCCCATAGTGTTTCCTTTCCAGCCAAAACAGGGAAAGAGCAGAGGCCCAGGGCCAGAAGGTTCATCTCAAGCAAAGGAGAAAAAGGGTTGCTTATGTCACTGGGGTTCATATCCATCGTTAGAAGTTTGGTCCCTTGTTTCTGGCTGCGAGGTGGGGCTAGGCTAGACAGCCATAGCTCAGATCCAACTCTTACCAGGGAAGAGGAGGAGAGAACAAATTGTGGTGGGCAGCTGTTTCTCCTGGAGCTAATAATTGTCTCACTTTTCCACTTGCTTAGTTATTTGTGCATCCGATGTTAATTTATCTCTCACTCCTCCAATGTAACTTTAAAATCTCTCGTTGGAAAGCTGATTGCTCCTGTATTTCTCCTTGTAGATTGACCTATTGAAATTCTCTATCTTCCTGCTCCATTCTGGACTGGTTCTTCTCTAAAGGAGCCATATAGCTCCTTGCCAGATTTCCCATCAATATCCTTAGGGATTTCCCTTCAGCTCTTTCAGTGTCAGATTCCCTATTTCTGGGACTCAGGACATTTTTTTCCCTGTTTCCTTCATTTTGGTGAAGCAGATCCTTCAGTAACCCCAGAAAAAATGTAAAGGAAATACATTTTTTTGAACCTTTGAATGATTGACAATATCTTTTTGATGTCCTCATGTAATTAATTGAGGATAGAATTCTAGGATGGAAATTCTTCTGTCAGAATTTTGAAGTTTGTACCCATTGTCTTCTGGCATCTAGTTCTGTTAAAAGGATAGAACCTAGGAGGTGCAAGGATAATTCAGTGGTAGAATTCTCGCCTGCCATGTGAGAGACCTGGGTTCGATTCCTAGTCCATGCACTTCCCAAAACAAACACACAAACAAAAAAATTCAACAAATGGTGCTGCAATAACGGGATACTCACATGGAAAAATAATTAAATGTGAACCCCGCCATGCAGCATACAAAAAACAAACAAACAAAGGATGGTACCATTTGGTTCTTGGTCAATTATATGTAGCTCATTTGTGCTTGCTAGAAGCTTTTAGGATTTCTGTCTCTCAACAGGGTCTTGAAATTTCATGGTAATGCACTTTGATATGAGTCATCAGTCATTTGTTGAATTGGATGCTTTCAGCCTGGAATTCATGATCTTCAAATCTGAATGGCTTTTGTAGATTATTTCTTTGAAAGTGTCTTCTCTTCCACTGAACTTAAAGAAAACTCCTGTCATATTTTCATGCCCAAGAGCTCTTTCATTTTCTTAGAAGGTTCTGTTTTGGTTTTACAAATACAGTATCTTTTCCTTTTCTTTCTAAACCTGTTCATTATTGTTTTTTGAAGGTTGCTTCTGGTCCCTGCTGTTTCCGTTTCTTCTGTGGACTCTCTTTTGCTTTTAGTCACTTCTTTTGGCCTCTAACTTTCTTGTTAGAGGTTTTGTTTGAAATGTTTAGTGGTTCTTGGCTGCCTATTCTTTTTGAAAGGGCAGCACGATTTGGATGCTCTGTGCACATGGGAGAAACTGTCAGCTCTTGGGCTTGGCTGTAGCCAACCAGATTGAAACCCAACCATTTCAGTGGCAACCCGCAGGATTTATGGGTCTTGTCTTGGGCAAATGGGCTTCACCAAAGAAGAATATTCTTAACACCTGCCTCGGGGCTGAGCCTGCTGACCTAGAGGAAGGTCATGGAGGGTAAATACCACTCAAAAAGTAGGTTTTCACTTTGTGCCCTGTTTCTGTGCAGAACCTCATGCCTTCTGCAGTACTGGGTAGACCTAAGTCCAGCTTTCGTTCCAGTTCTCTAGGGGCTAAACTCCCATGTCCTGCAGGATGGAAGAAGAGAGGGTACCTGGCTGCCTTTCAGGGGAGGGGTTGAACTCTTCCTTACACATCCTTGCAATCAGTCTGTCCAGCTAGAGTCCCACTGTGGGGCTTTCATTTCCAAGCCTTTGGAGGGCAGAGGCCCCCGGGAGGCTCCGTGGGTGCAGCTTCCCTGCCCTCCAGGCCCTCTACTCCCGTGAGCTGCTCAAGCCAGCGGCAGGTGTTGGTCCTCCTCTCCTTGTGTCCATGAGGATGTTTATCTTCCCTAATGCCTCGATTATTTAGCGAATTCTGCAAGCTGGAAGGGGGTGGGATGTACACCTAGGTGCTTAATTATTTTCCCCAACTCTTTCCACTTGTTAGCACCATAAAGCCTTGCCTTACCCCTCCTTTGGGAGGTGAGGACAGTTTGTGCCTTCACGTCTTTAGGGCACAGAGTGCACCTGGTGGGGGAATCATCTAGAAGGTGTGCTCCTGACCGACGCCCTCTTGGGTGCCTCAACTGCGCACTGTGGACGAGGACAAGAAATAGGGCACAGAGGGAACAAAGGCTCTTAGCCGGGAGGTGGGGCTGGGGTGGGGGTGGAGAGGCTCCGAAGGCCACATCCATGGCTTTGACCCTTGAAAAACAAAGGTATTCCAAATCATCACCCCCCACCCCCTGGCCGAGCTGTCACCAAGGGCTGTCCCGCCTCGTGATGAATTTCTCAGCCACATCTTTGGGGCTGTTGTGTGCCGGGCGGTGCCGCGGGAGCACTCGGGCTGACCTGCGCCGTGTCTGGTTAGATTTGCAGCCTCATGAGAGGGGGCATCGCGGAGCGGGGCGGCGTCCGCGTGGGCCACCGCATCATCGAAATCAACGGGCAGAGCGTCGTGGCCACAGCCCATGAGAAGATCGTCCAAGCTCTGTCCAACTCAGTCGGAGAGGTAAGACCTGCTGGCTCTGTCCGTCCCTCTCCTGAAAGTAGAGCCTCCGTCTGGGTGGTCTCTGGGCCCGGGACCGACTTCTGTCAGCCATAGAAAGGGGAGTGAGTGCTGGACACGAGCCTTCGGCCCACCAGGGCAGGCCCACCCTTTGCAGGATCCTCCTGTAGCCCGTCCCCCTGGGTTCCGTTCGCTCCCCACCATGCCGGCCCCTCCCGGGGTCCGTGAGCATCAGCTGGGCTGGCGGGGCTGGAACCCCCGCCCCGGAGCTCCGTGACCAGACGCGCAGGTGGCGGCGGCCGTGCAGTTCCCATTCTAACCCCAGCCCGCGTCTCAGCAGATGGGACTGGGGCACCGGCATGGCATGGAGCGCCCTTTTTGTTCCTGGACTGTGCCCAGGGTGGGGGGCTCTCCTGCACCCCTGCCACCTTCCTCCCCACTGTGCAGCTTGGCCCCTGCCCGCTTTGTTAGACGGTAACTGACCTTCTTCCTGTCCTGGTACAGACTAGTCTGGAGAGTGTGCCAGGGGAGGGACACAGATTTCCCCAGGGAGTTCGCAGTACAGCAGGTTAAGGCCGGGTGAGAAGGGAGCTGTCAGGGTGGGGGGTGATAGTGCAGCACACAAGCAGGGCACACACTCAGTTATCTGTGAGTGTAAGACTGAGAGTGAGTAGGGGGATATGTCCAGGTTTTGGTGTGGATGTGTGGAAAGGAAACTGTGTATGTGAATCTCAGAGTGCAACGTGTTGTGTGAGAAGTGTATGTGTGAATGAGTGTGCATGAATGTGAGGGCGTGTGTGTCATGAATGAGTATGAGAGAATGATTGTGGTGGTGTGTGTGTGTGAAGGGGTGTGTGTGTGAGGAAATCTGGTGTGTGAAGGTGTACGTGAATTGTGTGTGTGGGTGTATATCGGTGTGTGTATGTGTGGGTGTCCAAGTGAGGGTATGTGGGAATGATTGTGTGTGCAGTGTGGGTATGGGTGTGTGTGTTTGTGTGTGTTCGTGTGTGCATGAGCAGGGGTGTGAGTACAAGTGTATGTCAATGCTCAACATATGAGAATTATTGTGAGTGTAAGTGTGAGGGTGAGTTGTGGGTATATGGGATGTCTATGAGCAGGTGTGAGGATGAGTGTGGTGTGTGTCTGAGTAAGAGTGTGAATGTGGATGTGTGTGAAAAGGAATATGTGGATGTGTATGAGTGTGTGTGTGTGCAAGTCTGGGCCTGTGTGTATGAGTGAGTGGATCTCTATGGGTGGGGAGTGTGGGTGTGCTCATGCTTGCATGGGAGTGAGCAGGAGTGTGAGTGCGTGTATGAGTGCACGTGTGTGCAAACGGTGACTGAAAAGGGCAGTCAAGTGAGTGGGCTAAGGTGGGAGAAGTGTGTGCTGGCACAGGAGGGTGGGCTGGGGCGGAGCTGGGGGGGGTGGGGAGGGGTGGGTGGTGCAGAGTTTGGGTGCTGGGCTGTGGGAGTTCCGAGCTGGGTGGGAGTGCCCTGGGGGCAGCTGGGGAGCAGGCTCTGGGTTTGGGAGTGGTTCAGTCCAGGCAGCCTGTGGGGGCGGGGACTGGGGTCTGGCTGGGCGTGGTGGCGTGGGATGGGTGCATTTCCCAGCTCACGGGGGCATGCTCAGTGTTCTGTTGCCCTGGCAGGGCTGGGGAAGGGTCTATTTTCAGGGGGTGGTGGCAGCAGGTGACTTTCTTTCTGGCACAAGAAGGGGCTAGGAGGTAGGTGTCACGAGCCTCCTTTGCATAAGTGGTTTCCAAGAAAGGAAAACCCCATTTCCTATGTAGGCGCTCTGAGATGGCCGCTCCCACTGGGGCCCTGGGCCACACCCAATGAGGAGATTGGCCAGGGGAGTCGGGCTGGGGACAGTGACTCATGGAATGAATTGATCTTCCTGGGCAGGGGTGGGAAGCAGACCCGGGGTTAGAATCCTTCAGACTGCCCCGGCCCCTGACTTGGCGGGGCTGGAAGGTTAAAGTTCCTGCCTTTCCATCCTCCTAAGCACATTTGGAAATTTAGTCACTGATAAATTTTGATCATTCTTGGGCAGGGGGCAGGGGAGCTTTAGATTAAGAAATTACGGAGAATGAATCTTCTGATGGAAAAAGCATCCGTGGGGGTGATGTAAGAGCTAAAATCTAAAATGAACCAATCAAACGGATCCTGAGGTGGGGTGAGGTGGGGTGGGGTGGGGCCGATGTGACAATGTAGAAGTGAACCCGCACCAAGTTGCCCAATTTGGCTCATTGCCTGTCTGCCCCGGTCAGGGGGGCCCAAGTCGGGCTTGCTGAGAAAGGGCAGACCCTGGCGGGCAGCTGCACCCCACAGCATCCTCTCCCAGGTCAGACGGGAGTCGGGGGCAGCAGATACAGTACAGGAGGACTCCGCATTCCGGGCAGAGGCTCACTGTTGTGGATGGAAAGTCGGAGAAATGCAGGATCAAAGCAAAGGAGGGCCAAGGGCCCCGGGGACTGGCCCTGCACTGTCTCTGGAAGGCTGGGGACCCACCCACCCCCAGCTCCGCCATCCTCTGGGCGTCAAATGGCCCCTTGCATTCTGCACAGGCTTGAGGTCAGACTGCAGAAGTGCTAGTGAGCAGGTTAAAGTGGTTCCAGGTCTACGGGAGGGCTGCCCCCTGCGGTGGTCGGGTAGGACCACCCTGCCTCCCCCGCCGTCCGGGGCTCAGGTGGTTCAGGGGCACCGTGGCTTTGCTCGCCGGCTCAGGGCCTCGGTTCTGCACCCACTGGTCCATTCACCCCACAGATATTTATTAACAGCGTAAGTTCTAAGTCCTCAAGCAGCTTAGTTTCTAGCTGGTGAGGTAGACTGCACTCCCCACTCCCCCAAAAAAGCAAGGATAAAAATATATGAACTCTGATAAGCGCTTCAAAAGGAGCAAACAAGGAGCTGGTAGAAAGAATATTGGGGAAGGGGAATGCCTTTAGGAGGTGGGGAAAAGGGCCAGTTACATTGGGACGTAAGGGAAACAGGCAGCAAATCCTACTCCCCCACCAGCCTCTCCCCCGGTCTGTGCCCTGGGGGAAGAGCAGAAGGAGCCGGCAAGACCGGAGCAGGTGAAACAAGGGCCCAGGGCCACCCAGAAGGCCCCAGGCAGGACCCGGTGAAGAGCTGGAGCTTATTTCAAGGTCACAGGAGGCCTTGGCAGAAATTCAGACAGGCATTCAGCAGGGTGTGCTTTGCATTTTAAGAGCTCTTCTGGGAGAGGGGTGGGAGTAGAGAAGGTGCAGGGATAGAGAACAGGGACCCCCGCGTAGTCAATGGTGCTGGGGACACAGGCAGGGGATGGTGGGGGAGGGCAGCCCTGAGGACGCCTCCCTCTGGGGACTGCCCTCCCTCCTCCCTCCCTCGGGGATTTTTGGCTGGAGACCTGAGACCTACTCTTCCCCATGCCAGCTGGGATGCCCGGGGGACCCGGGGAGTTTGGGAGCATCATGGGCCAGCAGCAGCCACCCCGACACTGGGGAGGGGTCTGGGCAGTGCCCCCAGCAACTTCTGCCAGAACCTGGGTGACTGTGTGCCCTCCCCAGCTTGTGAGCCCCAGGGCTGCTGGCCCTGGGCAGGAAGCAAATTTAGTATCTAGAAACCATCTTCATTCAGATCCCTACTGGTCTCTCCTCCCTCCGTGAGAGAGTGCACCACTCTGTGTGTGCCCTGCCCTCTCTGTCCCCACCCCTGTCCTCCTTTCCCAGCCCCACTTCCCCTTTCGCCCCCTGTCTCCTCCCAGCCGCTCCCCTTGCTGGAGCCCCTTCCTCTGCCTGGGTGAGGCTGGACGCGAACGGGCCAGCCAGGAGGGGCAGTGTTTTAGCGGTGGGAGTTCAGGTCCTTAGTCATTATCGTCTGATTAAAATCAACCACTGTGAAGGGTGATGGCATGAAGTCCCTTCACTGATAGTCTTTTAACTGAGGGGTTCTGTCCCTTTCAGACAGTGCTTGGAGTAGAGACTTTCAGAGCAGGAGAAAAGGCAGAGCCCACCCCCATCCCTCTGTTGTACTGTCTTTACTGCTGTTGGTTTAGTGATTTCTCACCAGGAGGTGCCTGAGTCTCCAAGGGATTTAGGGGTGCAAAGTGCACCCCCCCCTCACATACACACAACAGTGGGATTCCGGAGAGCAGTTTTGGGTATTGCTTGTGCGCCCAGCCCCTTTGGAACAAGGGTTGCTTGCTAAACTCACCCCAAAGGATGGGGCTAGAGGCACCCTGACCCCCAGCAAGCAAATCCCCAGCCCCCAGAATACCTGCTTTTGCAGGTTCTTGGGAAATGGGGTTGTGTTCTCCTCTTCACGGAAGCAAAGCACACGCCTTGTGGGTTTGTGTGGGAGAACTGGGCACCCCCAGCTGTCCCCAGCCCAGAGGACAAACGGGAGCCCCAATTAAAAGTCAAATGATTTAGTCCCAAGCTGAAAGGAAAGCCAGCACTTGACAGTGTGTGAAACTCTGATGAGACAGCATGGGGAAAGCACGTCGTAACAGGCTGCAACTTCCTTAGATGCCTCCTCTGTCCCCAGCGGCGTGGGGAAGTCAGGCTTTTTCACTGGCTCTAAAAGTCCCACACTTTAGGGAGAAAATGCTCAGGGGACTTTTCCCATCTGGCTGGCTAGAGATTATTTGTTCCATCAGAAGGGAGGGAAGGAATGTGGGGAGGCGGAAATAAGGGGTAAAATAAATTGGGTAGATGGAAATACTAGTGGTCAGTGAGAGGGAAGGGTACAGGATATGGGATGTATGAGTTTTTTCCTTTCTATTTCTTTTTCTGGAGTGATGCAAATGTTCTAAAAAATGATCATGGTGATGAATACACAGCTGTGTGATGATATTGTGAGCTGCTGATTGTACGCCATGTATGGAACGTATGTGTGTGAAGATTTGGCAATAAAAATATTAAAAAATTAAAAAAAAAAGGAGTGAGGGGATGAAGAGTGCCTTCCCTGGGTTCAGCCTCTTCTCGTCTGTTGACAGATCCACATGAAGACGATGCCCGCTGCCATGTTCAGGCTGCTGACGGGCCAGGAGACCCCGCTGTACATCTAGGCGACCCCAGCCTCGAGGAGGAGCTCGGAGCGGCCCGCGAGGCCTGTGCTGGGCTTGCCCAGAGCGCAAACAGGCTCGGGGGTGGGGGGCCCCAGCCCCGGCCCCAGCCCCGGCCCCTCCAGCTGACCACAGGACATTGGCTTGCCCCATGGGGTGGCCTCACCACCCACTTTTTTTCCTTTTTGGCCAAAAGGGGTATGTCGTTATCAAAGGAGAGTCACAGAAACGAGATCTTTGTAAAACATTCAAGCCTTTTGCCACGTTTCGGAACTGTTTTCTCATTGCGGCTGGCAAAGTGGATTTCTTTGTACCTCTGTGTGGTGTAGAGTGTGTGTGTCTTTCCTCCTTGAAGCTGTCGTGAACGCGGGTGCCTGACGGGTGCAGGATGCAGCTGGAAGAGCGACTTGGAAGGAGAGCGAGCTCCCCGGGGGCCCCCACCCCCATCGGCTGGGAAGTCTGAGGTCCCACTCCCCTCCCCCACACCCGAGGGCCCCGAATGGGCTTTCTCTGCAGCCGGCCCCCAGGGTGGGGCCTGGGATTCACGTTTGGGAACATGTGAGTGATTGTAAGTATTTAGCGAGAAAGGAGACATTCCTGAGTTAAATAAAGAGGCTGGCCACGACATCCCAACTCCATATTTATTTAGATACCGTTACTGCTTTTGACTTTCGTTTCGACAAATGGTTCTCCGGAGGGAGGGGCGGCCGGGTGATCTGCCACCACGACCCCCACCCCCAGCCCCGCCCGCCCGCCGGTGAGTCTTGTAGAGTTACCTGGGCTCACCTTTCGCCCTGCCGCCCCTCCACCTGCAGGCCTCCCCGCCAGGTGGGCGCGAGGAGCAGCGCCTGCCTCCATTTACAGTCTGTCTACACACGCCCACACACGTGCTCCCTACCCCACCCCCCCAAAACAAAATCAAAACCCGCACCAGGAAACAGCAGCTCCGCCGGCCACGCCACAGGTGCCAGGCGGGAATCCGTGCGCAGTATTACAGGGTGTGTAGATAAAGTGAAACATCGTCTAGGTCAGTCCGTAGAGGTCATTGTTAACCGATGTCCTTTTGTCTGCAAGTCTCTCTCTCTTTTTTTTTTTGGCCCAGGCCTTGAAGACGACACTGTGACTTAAGAAGCCTTACCATGCAGTAACTAAAGCTTTAGGATTACTGTATTCAAGGAGTAACCTGTGTTGCATGCAGCTGACCTTAGGAAGACTTCGCAAATATCACTAATAAACCTGAAGTCATGGCGACACGCTGCTGGTGCGGCTGCTTTGTTCACTGAGGCACGGGAGCCCCACGCCCCTCTGGGCTCCCACACTTTGGCCTGGGACCCTGCACTAGGTCCCGTTCCATCGTGGCCTGGCGCTGGGGCTGGTGAGTGCAACCCGAGGAGATCAGAGGGTGGGGGTGGCAGAGCCCCCGTGCCTGCCCTGGGGGCTCCCCACCCACCTGTCCCAGAAGGAAGCCGAGGCTGTGGATAAACTGAGCCAAGGAGTTAACTACTCTGGAGTTAAAAGCTAGACTGCCTCTGGGAGAGGTGAGTGTGCATGTGTGTGAGTGTGTGTAACAGAAGGGCGCGCCTCCCTCCTAGCACCTGCTCTCACCTGTAGGGGCTCCGTGGCCTTCTGGAAATGACGGACCTGTACAGCACATCCGTCAGGTGCCTTTCTCCAGTGCTGCCATGCTAGGTGGCCTCCAGCGTCGGAGGGATGAGGTCATCCTGGACCCTGCTGAGAAGGCAGGGGCCGGTTCCAGCCACGCTAGCCGGGGGTCCCTCACTGAGTAAGGCCCGTGCTGTCAGGGCTGCTCACGAGCGGGCCACACTGCCCCACCATGTGAACTGACAGAGCACCTTGGTGGCCTGACGTCTGGGCTAGGCTGCAGAGGGAGGATCTTTTTCCTTGCCTGGACCCCCTTATGGTCTAGTTTGACCGTCTGGCTTCCCGGCTGCAGCCTTCCAAAGCCAACTCCAGTCCGCGCCATTCTTTTCTGAGTTTGCAGTGTAGATTCAGAGAACAAAGCGAGGAGGAAATTCAATTTTAAAGGGCAGAAGGTCTGTTTTCTCTGACACTCTTTGAACATGTTGAGGAAGCAAAAGTTGAAAAAAAGCATTCACTTGGCTAAGAGACCAAAAAAAAAAAAAAATGCTATCCTGGGAAGCCCCACTTGCTTGGGTAATGAAACATCACATGAATAAAAACCAGAGGAGAGGTGCCTGAAGTCAGGAAGTCCCAGAGACACACCCCTAAACTGGGTAAGAGAACAGGTGCCAGACAGGAAGAGCCACAAGCTAACAAATAACACAGGCAAAGGGGGTTGGGGGTGGGGGTGGAGTGGGCGCAAAAAGAACCCAAATAGGAGAGTTCTGAGCCACGTGCATACATTCCTCCCAGAAGCCCCTGGTGCCTGCGTCCATGATGGGCAGACAGGGCCAGCACAGGTGACCCCGCATGCATCCAGGAGCCTCTCCCCTCACTTTCACAGCCCCCGGGCCTGGCCTCCAAAATGATCGTGGGAAGCAGGGGTCTGAGGCATGGAAGGTTCATGCTCTCTGACCTGGTGCCTCAGCTCTGCCCGAGCCCTTCCTTCAGACCCCACTTGCCAGCAGCACATACATGGGCTCTGGGTTTCTGTTTTGTTTCCAATTAGTCCCTGGAGACACAAAGGCCAGAAATACTTTTTATTAAAACACCGGTCATTATTAAAACACTTTGAGGTACATTAAATAAATACAGCCTTCAAGTGGTACAAACGGGTCTCTGGTGGCTTGAGAACAATTTCCTATAAAGTCTGCCTTTATGGCAGCATCTGTGTACCAATACAGCAGAGAGGAAACAATCCATCTGAAAGAAGTTGTCTGGCCCATGACTTGTTAACAAGCATTCACTTGGTATCATTGTCTTCCAGCCAAAGGAAGACCCTAAGTCCTTTGAATGATATGCACGCACCCCCTTTCCCTCTTCCTCACTGGCCACTGGTGGAGGTCAAGGCCCCTTGGAGTAGGGGGAGCAAGCTCAGGACCCAGCAGCGGCGCTGCAGAGAGGGGGTCCTTCTGGTAGAGTTGGTTCTGCCAGGACCTGCTGATGACCAACTAAGGCAGAGCTGGGAGAGGAAGGACTGAGATGGAGGGGGAGAGCAGAGTGTCACCCCCAAACCAGCCATGGATAGGCCTGTTTCAGATAACAAAAGAGCAGGAGCCGGAAAAACTCCAGGGTGGAAAAGGTGTGCCACAGGATGGTGGGGGGAGGAAGCCAGGTTTTTGCCCTGGCCAGGGACCCTGGGTGCTCGCTGCTGGGATGCCATGGAGCCAATGTGGGTGGTGGTGGTGGGGTGCACCAAGGCTAGAGAATCAAGTCACCCACCTGTTTCCCAGTGGCCACTGCATGCACCCTTCTGTCCTGGAGACCTTTCTTGGAACCTGGGGCCCTTGTGGAGTCACCCAGGGCCCAGCCAGGCTGCCTTCCCTGAACCCACCACTGACTGCCCTGCCAGCTTTGTTCTAGGAGGTAGGTGGCCAGGTCGCCGCCCATATATAGATATAGAATGGGGACTGTTTCCTCATCCACAAAACAAGAGTTGCTATAGAGCAAACACAGATGAGCATGAGAGGGTTGTGTGAACAGCAAAGCACTTCCAAAGTAAGGGGCTAGAGGCTTCCTGGACAGAGCTTTCAAGGGGAGGTACAGCCTGGGACATGGACCCCAAACTTCAGAAAAGATACACTGCCTGCTACAGAGAGCAGAAGGGAAGGGAATAGGGGAAAAGGCTGGGTGGCCCAAGGTCCCTCACCCTGGCTACAAGTGAAACACACGAATGCCCCAGCTCCCTACTCCCCTTAAAGACAGAGTTGATGGGTGGGGGTGGGTGGGGGTATCCTGACCACACTTGAATTGCAGCCAGGTCTGAGAACTCAGGTTCAGCGCACTCAGGGCTCAGCCCAGGGCCCCTGCAGGTGACCGAGCTTGTCCCAGAGACCCTGGCAGTGACCTTGGGTCAGAGGTCAGGGACTCGGGACAGTGAAGGCTTTGCTTGATGGCTTGGGGGTAAGCCACTCTGAAAAACCATCAATTAACTTTACCTGCAAACCAACTTGCTTTTGGGGACTTCAGAAGCTCTCACTTGAGAAAAATTAGAGAACTGATTTCCTTTTATATGCTCTGAATAAAGTGCTGGTAAATTCATCTCTAATCTGTCTTTCATGGGAAAGTCATGGTTTTCATCGAAATGCCTTATTTATACTTTCCTGCTCTCTAACCTCTAGGAGGCAATGTCCAATAATATTTGTAAAGCAATGAAAGTGCTTGCAGCTGGGACTCTCTGCTGGCCCCCACACCTGGATTCTCCCAGGGAGGGAGGGGGGCTCTATGCACCTGGCTGGAAAACGCTCCTGCCTGTCCCTTCCCAGTGTCTAGCCCCATGGAAGCTCAACCCAGGCCATTAAAGTGGGGTGGGGCTGGGGGTGTGTAGCACAGGCTGAGTACAGCAAAGGGGAGAGTACATCCCGACCCCTGCATTTGTCTCGTCTGCCCCCCATCCCCACCCCCCAGCACTGGACTCCCCTTGCCAAGCCTGTGAGCTCTAGGATTAGACTCCAAGGGTCCAATGCAGGAGCCACCAGCCACGAGTGACTATTTTAATTGAAGTTAAACAAATTGGAGATGCAGTTCCTTTGTCTTGCTAGCTCCCAGGTTCCGAAGGGCCCCCAGGTTGAGGACTCAACAACCCCATGTGCCAGTTTCGGGTGGTGCAGAGCCAGGCATTTCCATCACTGCAGAAAGTTCTGGAGTACAGCGCTGTTGCAAGGGCCCTTGGGAAGCACTCCTGTGGATGTTGCTGGAATATACCATGGAGGGGGGTGGGAAGGAGGGAGTGGCAAGAAAACCAGGTGCCCAAGCTGTCCTCTCAGAGGAGGCTGAGAAGGTCCTGCTTCTGTATAAATCACCATAAAGTAGATGCCCCTACAATCTACATCTTCCACACAGAGATGTGTGTGGCTGGCCTGGATGGGAAGGAACCATTGTGGGACATCAGAGACCTGGTTTATCAGTGGTACACACATCTTGGGGAGACAGTCTCTTTCCCACCCAGACCTCTACCCACTGAGGCTAAAGGGTCCTGGCCAAGCTCAAAGGAAAATGCCCCTAAGGAATGGCTAGAACAGGTGCTCATTGTTACGGAACAAGAAACAACTCACATGTCTCTGTTCCCTCCTTGAGCCAGCTAAAGAGTGAAAGTGGAAAGAGGGAACCCAGAGAGAAAGTCGGGGACGGGGTGGAAGAAGGGCTGACAGGCGGGTAGCCTGGGCGGTGGTGGGTCCATCGCAGCCCCTTGTAGCTCCGTCTGCTTCCCAGGAGCAGCCAGCTCCTGTATCTTTGTTTTCACAACAGTCCTGGGGCCCTGAGGGCAAAAAGTTGGGTTCCAGCTGTCATCTCTGTCTAAATGACCCATTTTCTTTAAAGCTTGGATATGATCAAGGTTTGATTAGTGAGTGATAGAAACCACATGGGAACTTGGTCTCACAACTCCATGTCATCCTCGATCCATGGCACGGGAATTAAATTGGGGGCAGGGAGAATCCTGCACTTGATGACCCTCACTTTGAAGATATTTTGTGTCTTTGAGTGACAGGAGCGCCATCTGCCGCTGCACTCTGGTTCATTCCGGGTGGTCCAGGCCCCATAAATCCAGGGAGCTCACGATGGGCCCGAGGGAGTACATTTTCTGTATGACCGGAATGGGCAGGAAATGTGATCCCAAGACAACAGATTGAGGGAGGTGGAGCTCCTTGCCCAAGCCACCCCGTGGGCCTCACGGGGTCCCCATCATCGTCTGCTGCCCAGTGAGGGCTCAGGGCCGCACTACCCCACCGTGGTGACTTCTGGCAGGAACACTCCGGGGCACTGGGCCTGTCCTTGTGTCTGTCCAGCCCTGGGGTCCTTCAGACCTGGTCTAAGACGCTGGCACAGAGGAGGGCATCCTCCACCGTGTGCTCCTCGGAGGGGACTGCTGAGCACACGGAGCTGACCACGTGCTGCCCCTGGGCAGGGGGCACACAGTGCGCGTGTTCCAGAAGCTTCGCCACCAGCACCCTGGTGTCCGTGTCGGCCTTACTGTCCACCCAAGAGTGCGGCCGCTCCTTTGACGTGGTCTGTGAGGCATCTGGCTTCAGTGGCTGAGCAACTTTCCAGGCATCTCTTTGTTCTCCAGGTGGTGACAAGTGGGGTGGATGTGCAGAGGACGCCACGACAGAGCGAGACATGGTAACTAAAAAACGAAGGGAAAATAAGTCATTTTGAAAGCAAACCCAATCCAAACAACAGCAAAGGCGGCTGTTCAATTGCGTACAAAGCAAATAAAAGCATGCTCAGCACTAGCTTTCTTCTCCGGGTCCCAGCTTCCTGGGCACTGGGACAGCTGGGCACTGTCTCCAGAGTACCTGGCTCCCCTCAGCCCTGTGTTTCACTGGTATTACCCAAGAGGGGCTGCAGCCTCTTGGAGCTCAAAGACTGGGGGAGGGAAGCCCAAAGGAAAAACCAGCCAGTGAGAAGGCAGCCATGTGCAGGGACGAGTCCCCTTCTGTTCCCCATTTTTGCTTCAATCCCCAAGCTAACAGGTCTTCCGTGGCATCTAGAGACAGACCTGCCTTCAGAACGGGTGGGAATAGGGGGGCCACAAGAGCCCACTCTAGTCTCCTCTTGGTCCCCCTCTGCTGTCCCAGCTCCCAGGCAGCCAAGCCCACTGGCCCCCGGGTTAGGGACAGGGCACCAGATCCCCAGGAGTGCCGAGAGCTGCTCTGGGTGGTCCTTGGTCTGCTTGCATTTCAGAAGAAGCCAGTCTGAGGGAGGCAGACGTGATTTAGGCCTGGATAAGTTTAGACTAACACAAAGTAAACCTTTCTTGGGTGGCTTGGGGTAATTTGGGGTGGCAGTGAGCCAGCCCGGAAATTAAACATGAGACATCATAAAACTCAACCAAACAAAAAACTCACATGTGAGGACAATTTCCTTCCAAAATAGAATCTCAGAGATGAAGTGAGATGAGCAGCTGTCTGCATGTTAAGTTATAGTGTCTAATACAATTTCACCAAGAAAGGAGGTAAGGGAAAGCACCGGGTCAGAGAACTCAGATTACTGGGTAACGAGCTGAAGAGCTGGATTTACAAGCAGCGCAGCCTCGGGTCCACCTGTCACTCCCTGCCTATTTCTCAGCATATGTGGGCACAGAGCATTTTGGACAATGAGCATCTCACCAGTCACTAGAGCCGCACGCGACATTCCTGCTTCCAGATCTTGGCTGCCTGAGGGTGTGTGTGAAATGGCATCACCTTAACCAGAAAGAGGATGCAGTTAACACATTGAAGGGGAAAAAAATTATTAAGGAAACTATGATAATGCAGCATCTTGAGCTCCAGCCAAGCTGGGCACAGAGGCAAGGAAGCCCCGGTGGCTCGCATCTGGCATCGGCCACAGTGGGATCCCCAGGTCCTGGTAATTCCCTGCCATCCCCAGCAGGGCAGACTGACAGCTGCTGCAAACAGAACCAAGAATGCCCCCATCCAGGGGCGAGTTTCTCAGGGACCTTGGAGGACCCTGAATACCTGGAAGGAACCATGCCAACATTTGCTAGCATCCCCTTTCAGCGAGTGACTGGGCCATCTCTTCTCTTCATATCCATCCCTAAAATGTCCTGGTCTACAGAGCATGAGTGTCACTTCAGGTGGTCATGCCAAAGGGGTCCCAGAGTAGACCCCTGAGCACTTCCCAGGGTCCCCCCCAAACCTTGACACATGAGCAGAAACAAGGAGAACCCTGTGTTTGCCCTGACAGGGGAGAGTGAAGATGCAAACCTCTGAATAAACCTGCTAATGTGGATGTTTTCAAGGGAAGATGGGGAATGAACTTTCTGCATGTGAGCTGGCAACTGAATATAGGAGGGAAGCAGGGAATGCTAGCCCAGGTACATGCAGATGCAAAACCTGACAATCATGTTTCTGGCAGGAGGACTTTGGCAGGCAGCAGACTACTGTGGGTTCCTGGTTCCTTCCAGGGATTCAATTTGCCCAGGGCACAGTCCAGGGCTCTTCTATTAGGGGTTCAGCTGGCATCACCCCGGAGGCACCCACAGGCCCTCTCCAAGGTCTCTTCACTTCTAGTTTCCCAAGAAGCCCCCTTGTGATAGCATCATGGTCAAAAGGCCCTCCTATCTTTATAAGCAGAAATTTTGCCCCACTCCCACCGCCAACACCCACATCCAAAATTGGCATCATAGGGCAGGGATGTGGATTCTCCAACTTGAGGGTGCACAAGACTCCCCTGGGGCTTTATAAAGCTTCGTGAAGTTTGGATTCCTGGGCGCTGTGCGTGGCTGGGGTTTGGGGCTGGTTGACCGGCCTGGGGGGCTGGGGGAGTGGAGTGGGTGAGCCAGGGCAGCCCCTTTCCCCAGCCCAAGTGGCAAGTTTGAGAGGCCTGGCAGTGCCTCTGAGGGGGACACCAGGCCACCCCTAACCCCAGGGCCCAGGGATCTCAGACCTCAAGACCACCCTCCCCATCTGGTCCCTGGGCAGGGCTCCACTCAGAGGACACCAAGACAAAATGTAATATGGAGGGTGGGACTGGAGACACCCTGGGGACCCGAGTGAGCTGTCCCTGCCATACCTGTTGGGTGGGACACACACGAGGTAGGGTCGCTGGCGGAACGGGCCACGTGCCCAGAGCGGCAGGGCGGGTGGGAGGCGGGCGGGGCGCTGTGGCCTTCCGAGGAGGGGTGGCTTGGGCCGGGCACAGGGGTGCCCTCGGGTGCCCGGAGACACATGCTGTCCGCTGACTCTGCAAGGCAAGGCAGGCACCAGGTTAGGGGCTGGCCCCCATCCCCTGGTACCAAAGGCTGATCACAGATATCAGACATGGTGTTCTCTTTACAGATGCCTTCTAGGGCTTAGAAGGCACACCGCATCCCCCAGGCAGGCCATTTGTTCCCAGGACTGGAGGTACCCTGGGGTCACAGGGATGCTTGATGAGCGAGTGGGGAGCTCCCAGCCAGGGCCTGGGAAGCCTGAGAATCTTTCCAACCCCCCAGGAGCGGGGGAGACCCTGGGCCTGGAGTCAGACCAGCTGGGATAAACCCAGTCAAGGCAATGCCGTCCTTGGTTCTCAAAGTGTGGCCCCTGGACCAGCAGCATCAACATGACTTTGGAAGCCTCCGTATAACCTGAGAATGCCTTAGAAATGCAAATTCTTGATATCACCCAGACCCACTGATTCAGAAACAGAAGTGGTGGATCCCAGCACTCCATTTTGTCCACCCTCCAGGGGATGCCGAGGCACCTTAGAATTTTAGAACTGCAGCTTCGGATCAAGGTTGTGGGACTGGTCTGGCAATAACCCAAGTGTGAGGCCCTGACAGGGTATGTGGCACCCAGACTGTACCCCAGATAGATGGATATGGGATCTGCATGTACATTAAAGCTTGGGAGGCATTGCTCCTGCACTTTTTCCCACATTATCACATACCTCTGAGATTCCTGCCCGGAGGCTGGTTACCCCTTGGGGCAGATGCTACAAGGCTGAGGGGAGGCTTTGGGGTCTGTGGGTCCTGATCAGGAACCTGAGGGAGGCCCAGGCCAGGAGGAGCATGTTACAGCTAGTTGTTCTGTTTCTACCTGTTCTAAACCCCTCCTGCATCTAGGCGCTTGAGCCAGTGCTAAGGGCTGTATTGGTGACAGCCTACCTGGTTCTCACCGTCCACCTGTGTGGCTTAGAGAGGGTAAGGAAAGAGGGCCACAAAGCCAGTAAGTGGTGGACTGGTTGGAAGCATCCCGATTCTGGACCCTGCTTGCTTGACCTCCCCTGCACTGTCTACCACTGCCCCCCCCCCACCATAAGCATTTTTGGGACAATCTGCAATCCATTTGGAAAAATAGAAAGAAGAATAGCACTTCATACATCATATACCCCTAAAAAAACTTCTTCAGGAAGATTAATCCTTTTCTTTTATAAAGATTCTATAAGAATATAAGAAAATCTATGAGAATAGTTTTACAACCTTGGAGTGGAGAAAGGAGGTTTCATGGGCATGAAAGAAATTGATAAAGCTAATGGCACATAAAATATAAACTTTTGAACTGTAAAAGGCATCTTAATACAGGAAGGAATATAGGACAAACCCAAAAATCCTCAGCAAAATACTTGTAAATTGAATCCAGCAGCATATTAAAAGAATTATACACAGTGACCAAATGGGTTTTATCCTAGGCATGTAAGGTTGGTTCAACATAAAAAAAGCAGTTAATGTAATACACTACATCACCAAATTGAAAGCGAAAAAACACGTGATCATCTCAATTGACACAGAGAAAGGCATTTGACAAGATCCAGCACTCTTTCTTGATAAAAACACTTTGAAAAATAGGAATAGGAGGAAACTTCCTCAACATGATAAAGAGAATATATGAAAAACCCACAGCTGCCATCATAGGCAATAGTGAAAAACAGAAACTTTCCCTCTAAATCTGGAACAAGATAAAGATGCTCTCACACTGTTATTCAGCATTGTGCTGAAAGTTCTAGGTAGAGTAATTAGGCAAGAAAATGAAATAAAAAAAAATTCATCCATTTTAGAAAGGAAAAAGTAAAACTCTCACTATGTGTACATGACATGATCATATATACTGAAAGTCCAAACAAATCTATGACAAAGCTATTAGAGCTAATAAATGAGTTCAGCAAAGTGGTGGAATACAAGGTAACACACAAAAACCAGTAGTATTTCCAAACACTAGTAATGAGAAATCTGAGGAGGAAATAAAGAAAAAAAATCCATTTACAATAGCAACTCAAAGAATCTAATATCTAGGAAAAAAATAATCAAGGATGTAAAGGACTTGCACAGAGAAAACTACCAAACATTGCTAAAAGTAATTTTAAAAGACCTAAATGAATTGGAAGGATATCACATGTTCATGGATTAGAAGATTAAATATAATTAAGATGTCAATTCTACCCAAACTGATCTACAGATTCCACACAATCACAATTAAAATTCTAATAGCCTATTTTACAGAAATAGAAAAACCAGTTACCAAATTTATTTGGATGGCTAAGAGTCACTGAATAGCCTAAAATATCTTGAAAAAGATTGAAGTGGGAAGACTCACACTTCCTGACTTTAAAGCATATTACAAAGCAACAGTGGTCAAAACAGCATGTTACTGCCATAAACATAGACATATTGACCAGTGGAATCTAACTGAGAGTTCAGAATTAGACCCTTACATTTAAGGCCAAATGATTTATCACAAGGCTGCCAAGACCACTCAACTGGGACAGAATAATCTCTTCAACAAATGGTGCTGGGAGAACTAGCTATCCATCTGCAAAAGAGTGAAAGAAAATCCCTATCTCACACTTTATACAAAAATTAGCTCCAAATAGGGGGTGCAAGGGTAGCTCAGTGGTAAAATTCTTGCTTGCCATGCAGGAGACTCGGGTTCAGTTCCTGGTCCATGCACTTCCCCAAACAAACAAACAAAAAATCAACAAATGGTGCTGCAATAATGGGATACTCTCATGGAAGAACAACAAAATGTGACACTGCCATACAGCATACAAAAAAAAAAAATTAGCTCAAAAAAACCAAAGCCCTAAATATAAGAACCAGGACAATAAAACTCCTAGAAGAAAACGTAGGGAAGCATCTTCTACCTCTTGTGGTAGGAGGTGTTTTAAAAGACCATACACCCAAAGCACAAGCAATGAAAGAAAAAAAGATAAATGGGACCACTTCAAAGTTAAAAATTTTTGTACTTTAAAGGACTTTATCAAGAAAGTGAAAAGGAAACCTACTCAATGGATGAAAATATTTGGAAACCACATATCTGATAAGGGTTTAATGTCCAGAATATAAAAAGAAATCCCAGAACTCAACAATAAAAAGATAGACAACCAAGTTTAAAAATGGGCAAAAGACGTGAATAGGCATTTTTCAAAGACAAAATACAAATGGCTAAAAAGCATATGAAAAGATGCTCAAAATCACTAGCTATCAGAGAAATGCAAATCAAAACCACAATAAGATATCATTTCATACCCACTAGAATGGCCACTATTGAAAAAACAGAACTCTACAAGTGTTGGAGAGGATGTGGAGAAATAAGAACACTCGTTCACTGCTGGTGGGAATGTAAAATGGTGCAGCCACTGTAGAAGACAGTTTGGCAACTCCTCAGGAAGCTAAGTATAGAACTGCAATGATATGGCAATCCCACTAATAAGTATATATATCCAGAAGAACTGAAAGCAGGGACTCAAACAGACATTTGCACACCGATATTCATAGTGGCATTATTCACAATTGCCAAAAGATGGAAGCAACCCAAGTGTCTATCAACCAATGAATGGATAAACAAAATGTGGTATATACATACCATGGAATATGTATATATATAGCTATAAGAAGGAGTGAAGTACTGATGCATGTGACATGGATGAATCTTGAAGAAAATATATAGACTGAAATAAGCCAGACACAAAAGGACAAATATTGTTATGATCTCACTGATATGAACTAATAAAAATAAGCAAATGCACAGCATTAGAATCTAGAATATTGTTTACCCGGGCATAGAATGGGGGAAGAGAATGGGGAGCTGATGCTTAATTAGTACAGAATTTCTATTTAGCTTGATTGTAAATATTGGAAATGGATGGTGTTGATGGTCGCGCATTATTGTGAGTGTTAATTAACAGCAATGAATTATGCTTCTGAGTATGGTTGAAAGGGGAAGTTTTGGGTCATGTATGTTATAGAAGGAAAAGTTAAGAGATAAAATATGGGACTCTATAACACAGTGAACCCTGTTGTGGTTGATGGACTGTGCTTAATAGTACAAATATAAGAATGTTCTTCCACTCATTATAACAGATGTACAGCGCTATTACAAGGTGTTAATAATAGGGTAGTATATGGGGAAAATACACCTAATGTAATACAGGAATGTTGTTAACAGTAACATTTTAATATTCTTCAATTGTAAGGTTCCACACTAATGCAAAGCATCAACCATGGAGGATATTTGGGAATGCTGTATTTTTTACATGACTTTTCTGTAAACCTACAACTTCTCTAATTAAAAAAAAAACTAATCTTTTTAAAAGAATAAAGGGCCAACTGAAAAAGCATACCAGCACTAAATATGAAGTGTCACTTTTATACGTTATCTCATATATATATTTAACAAATTTGTTTTTCTTATAAATCTATGAGAGGATAAACACTGCAAGAGAAAATAATAGACCCCAAACTGATCTACCAATGGACAATACACGTGTAAACTCAATACAGTGTGTATGTGTATGTGTGTATCACATTCGCCTATAGGAGTGATAAATGTCTTGTGCTGTTGGGTAGGTAAACCAGTAATAAAAATTCTACAGAATTCAATTTGGCCAATATACCAAAATTTAAAATATGCGTTTCCTTTAATTCGGCAATTTCACTTCTAGGAACTGATTCTAAGGAAATGATTGAATAAGTGCGCAAAGATGAATGCAAAATGTAGAAAAGATTACGATACTTTCCTGTATCAGAAAATTATAAACCTAGGAGCTGTAATTATTAAGTGTATCAAAGCCTTATCGAAATTATCCCCTAGTGTATTTCACAGCAGTATATTAAGTTTTTTTAAATAACATCGATTCCTGCTGATTCCTCTTGACCCCAGTTCTCTCTTAATGTCCACGATAATCCAATGGCTGAGTTTCTCAGGGAAATGAAGTCATGGGGAGTCAAATGTGAGTTAGATTAAAACATATATAACTAAATGAAACCTATAGCATTAGTATAACATTATGGGAAAACCTTGTGGCCCAAGACAAGTAACTCTCATTTTTGCGTAATCTTACGACAGTTGGTTGTGCCTGTTTTCACAGTAGTCATAATTCTAATGGACTTCCAATTTTTCACCTAAAAGATCACAAGCATTTTTCCTAATTAATGTATAACAATGTATTCAACATATGTCACACATTTTCCTTGAATCTTATTAATGGATTCATTATTCCCCCAAGATCTCAAAAACACAAAAGTTACCATTTTCAGGTGTGGTTTGCTTCTTTTTTTTTTTTAATTTGCATATGGGCAGGAGGCACCAGGGATCAAACTCCAGACCTCCAGCACGGCAGGTCGGAGCTCTGCCTGCTGAGCCACAGCAGCTACCCATGGTTTGCTTCTTTTGTTTTACTCCTCTAGGGCAGTTCCAGAAGTGAGCTCACCGCATCTAATCACATAAACATTTTTATAGCTCTTTATTCAAAATGCTTTCCCAAAAGGGGTGGGCTGATTTACAAGCTGCTGGTCAGGACTGAGGATAGCTGCTTCCCTATGGTCTTGTCAGCAGCCACGTTTTCATCACTCTTTTGCTATTTTAGTGCATAAAATGCAAAACCAGAACCCACAAACAAAAAACAAAACCTCCTAGAACAAGTGAGTCCAGCAAGGTTACAGCATACAAAATCAACACACAAGAATTAATTATATTTCTATCACATAATCCAGCACTTACACTAACAATGACCGTACAGAAACCAAAATTAAAAACACAGTATCATTTATCATCATTCCAAAGAAAATGTCATATGTAGACATGTGTAAGTGGCATCATTAGCAGGGGAAAGAATAAAAAAACAACCAAGAAATCATACTAAATACGAAGGTGTGTTATTCTTACACATTATCTCATACATATATTTAACACATGTGCTTTTGTTAAAATCTGTAACAAAAATCTGTTATGTTGAAAATTATAAAATGCTAATTAAAGAAATCAAGGAACCCCAATAAACGGAGAGACATACCATGTCCATGGATTGGGAGACACAACACAGTAAAAGGTGTAATCCCTGCCCAAATTGATGTCTAGATTTCATGACATCCCTATCAAAATCCTAGCAAGGATTTCTTTTTTTATTTTGTAGACACAAGGAAGCTAGCTCTTTATACAGAAAAGCACAACCCCTATAATAGTCCAAACAATCTTGACAAAGAAGAATAAAGAAGGAATCACTGTACATGATTGTAAAGCTTACTGTATAGTTATACTAATCAAGACAGTGTAGTACTGTTCCAAGGAGAGACCTGTCAATCAAGGGAAACACACCTAACTCATTTTTGACAAAAGTACAAAATCAACAAATGGTCCGGAGCAACTGGATATCCACAGGTAAAGAAAAATGAACCTCGACCTCACCACATCCCCTATTCAGACACTAACGGGTAGAAGGCTTTTTTTTTTGTCCCTTGACCTAAACTATCCCATGAGCCTCTGCCCGGAGCTTCTGGGTATACTCCTGGTACCTGGCCATGGATCTGAGTGTTGGAAGCTGCCCTGAACTTCAGAGTCAACTACAGAGTCAACCAGACAGATCCAGCCCCGCTGAACCCCTGGCAAGGAACACCCCAGACTCCTCCATGCAACTCCAGCTGTGCTGAGATGACAAACAGGGATGCATCCTATAGCCACCTTCTGAGCCCTGTTTTCCTCAAGAACATGTGATGTGTAGGAACCATGAGGCTGGAATAAGGTGGGCCCAGCTGCAGGCCCCTCAACCCAAACCCCAGAATGCCAGGGGCCAGTGTGCATCGCGCTGCAATGGAGGGACTGGGATTCACCGAGCTGGGGGCAGCCCCTGGGACATCATCGGGTATGACTTCCTGGACCCAGCTACTGATGGGTGATCACCTGCTAGAGTGGGTACCCAGAAGGATGGCCCCTTCTTACTTCCCTTAGTTGTTCACTAAGAGTTGGGGGCAGGGCCTCCAGGGAGCTCTGGAAATATACTCGCGCCCCTTCCTGGGACCCTTGGTTGTCCAATGAGCTATCTGAATAAGCCTGGGGACCTCAAGAAAGGGGCTCTAAGAAAGTGCTCAGCCCTTCCCGTTTGCTTTCTCTGTTTTCCTGTCACCTCAGATGACCTCCCATGCTCTGTGAGTCAGTGACTGGAACTGGGATCTGTTATGTCACATTTGTCCTTCAATGCCCTTTGCAGGCAGGATCCTGAATTGCTCCTAGTCCAGGCTCCAACCTCCTTGTGAGAGAAGCTACATGACAGTAACCTGGCACTGTGTTCTGGAAGTGGTTGGTGCTGCAGCCTCACGACCCCAGATGGACAAGAATCTTCCTTCCAATTCATGCCCCTCAAGTGAGAGAGAGCACTATGCAGAGAGGGGACAAAACACATCCCTCGCCCCCCAGGAAAGTTGAGGTCTCCCAGGTGAATGGACTTATTGATGCAGGCAAAGAAGCATGGAGTCTTTACATAGTACTTAAAAGGGAAAGGCTGTAGCAATATACGTCCCCTTAAAGTATAAGGAATAGTAGGAGGGAGGTTGAGGAGTGGGGGTAGAAGAAAAGAAGAGGAGGAGGAAGAAACACCACTTGACAAACAGAGGTTTATCATTCTAAGCATGGAAAGGGGTGAGATTACCTTGTGAGCCGAAGCTGGCTGTGGCGTGTGGGTCCTCAGAGCTAGACTCGGTCACCTGTTGATCTAGACTCGTGACCTACAGCAAGAAACAGAAAGCAGCCAGGTGGGGCTTCCATGGGCCTGGGGTCACCTGCCGTCTGGAGGAAGCACAAGACAATGGCCTCCAGGCATAAAGGTTAACTTTGAACTTGACTTCCACTAAGAACTATGGTGAGACACATGCTGCCATTTCCACCATCTCCCCTAATGTTTGGGTGGGTCGTGGTGAGGGTTGGAGGCATGCTTGCCAAGCCCACAGCTCACTGTTCTGACCTTTCACCATCAGGGTGCCCCCCCACTCCCTGAGAGCCCTCAGGGCCACGAAACCACCCAGGGGCCACCTTCTCACCTTGACCCCACTACTCACCTTCTACTTGTGGCCACTGGGGGGAACCAGGGTCACGGCACCCAGGCAGGATAGCCTCTGCCCTCATTCCTTACCACCTTCTATGGTTCACTTTCTCTCTTTCCAGCTCCCAGGCCAAGAAGAATAAGGCCACAGGGGGATAAAGGCATAAGACCCACTCTTCTTTTGTGACAGCACAGTCTGGATGCAGAATGGGCATTTAATAAATGGTTTTCTCCTGGAGGAGCTCCTAAACTCCTCCAGAGCTTGCAATCACACTCTCTTTCACTTTGTTTTTTTTAAACAGATGCCCCCACGGCGCCCTCCCACCCTGAGTTCAGGCCAAGGGTCAGGTGCCCATGGGGCAGTATGCCAGCATGAACAAGGGTCCCTGGGCCTCAAGCACACTATTTGAGGTTGCACACAAACACCCATCTTGGTGGGACAGGCAGCTGAAGCTTGCAGCACTTCTGGCTGTCAACATGCTTTTGCAGCTTTCTTTTTGCACTGACTGATGTTCTGTCCAGAGACTGCCAGGGAGGAGGGGGAAGCCAGCCCCCCTCGTCCCTGCATTTGCCCTGCCCCTGCTTGGCTCCTCAGGGGTGCTCCTGGCAGGCTCAGGGGCCCCGATCTCGCTGCTTCGGGGCATAATGGCCATGCACAAAGACCGGGGGCCTGCAGGAGATGAACTCTATCTCCACGGTGTGCACCTGCTCCCACGTGCCCCTATGATATTTCAAAAAAACACAATTTCCAAGTCCTTGTGCTATTTCAGAATTGCTTTGTGGACACGCTTCCAAATAATGAGCTCTGGGGGAGGCCGGGGAAGGTGCAGGGAGCCCAGTGGCTTGGTCCCATCCCAGCTCAGGTAATTATATGTCTGCCTCCCTGTCTCCCTGCCACGTCCACCAGACAGCTGGTTCATTTCTTCTCTTTCATAAACTATGCTGGTGCTGCGGCAGCTGCTGGGGCTGCAGCTTTTGCACCCACATGCAGAGCAGGCGAGCTGATCCCCATGGCCCACAGCCTGCTGGAGAGGACGAGGGCGTGGAAAACGGTTCAGAGAGAATCACAGGGGGAGGAGAGAATGAGCAGGGGGGCAGCAGCGCATGCAACAGAGAACCCCAAAATGAGCCTTTTGACCCTCTTTATCGTTTTTAGAATAATACCATACATGTTTCTTTTTTGCCTTGGTGCAAAAAAAGAAACTCTTCCTGGCTTTCTCTTTTGGGGTCTGATTTCTGCTGGGGAGGGAATCTGGCACCAGACAACTAGGACCAACTTCTTTCTCACTCTCATCCCTATAAACCAATAACCGTTTTTGGAAATCTCTGTCAAGAATCTTTTGCTAAACCACACCCAGAAAGAACAGTGCCCTACAGGTTTGCTTCCTCCCATAACTCTCTCTTCCTGAATCTAACCCGATTTTTGAGAGTGTGTGTGGGATGGGTGGCAACTTGGAAAACCTGATGCCTGAAAAAAAGCCTCTCTTAATAAATAAATATAAATAAAAGAAGAGAAATAAAATACACACTGGGACAAGGCCAGGAGTAAATGGGACTCATTTCCTATTTTGCAGCTTCCTTCTGGCTCCCCGTCATATTTGATTCCGAGGTTTGACAGTTCCCGGGAGCTCATCTGTCACCTTGTCCAAGGAGGGTGTCAAGGGTTTAATTTGAATTTGGCCTTCCCTGATGTCAAAAGCTACCTTACTACACTGAAGCTCTGGGAAAATAGCTTTTCTGTTCACACAGCATTTTTGATTAAATGTAAGGGCATGGGACAGGACTCCTGGGATGAGCTGGGACCCAGCATCATGAGACTGAGAGAGCCTTCTTGACCAAAAGGGGAAGAGAGAAATGAGACAAAGTTTCTGTGGCTGAGAGATTTCAAATAGAGTCAAGAAGTTATCCTGGAGGTTATTCTTATGCATTATATAGATATCCCTTTTTAGTTTATGGTATATTGGAGTGGCTAGAGGGAAGTACCTGAAACTGTTGAGCTGTGTTCCAGTAGTATTGATTCTTGGAGATGATTGTATAACAATGTAGCTTTTACAGTGTGACCAAGTGATTGTGAAAACTTTGTGTCTAATATTCCTTTCATCCAGTGTATGGATAGATGAATAAAAAATAAGGACAATAAATAAATAAATAATGGGGGGAAGGGTAAAAAATTGGGTAGATTGAAGTACTAGTGGTCCATGAGAGGGAGGGATAAGGGGTATGAGATGTATGAAATTTTTCCTTTTATTTCTTTTTCTGGAGTGATTCAAATGTTCTAAAAATGATTGTGGCGATGAATACACAACTATGCAATGATACTGTGAGCCACTGATGGTATATTTTGGATGTGTGTGAAGATATCTTAATAAAATATTTTTTTTAAATATGAAGGCAGTAGAAAAGGGTGGAGAAGAAATATATTTGTGGCATGGGATTTCAGTTACAATTTGAGTTTAGTGATAAATGCTCAAAAACACAGCTCCTGGAAGAAGAACAGGCAGTGAAAGAACTGTTCTAAAGAGAGGCTACGTGAATAATGGAACCTGGGAAATCCAGAGTCCCACATGTATTTTTTCTTGGATATACTATTTTTACCTGTCCCGGCAATTGAAAAAAACAATTGGCATTTCATCAAATAAGTCCATATCCCTGCATAAAACTTTCTTTTAGACAGCTCTGTGCTCAGATGCTCTGCATGGAAACGACCAACCTGGTACTACAAGATTGGTAAAGAGATATTCTTAGCCATGATGGAAAACATGAATTAAGATTTTAGGCTGCTACCTTGATGTGATCTCTGAAGACACTTTGCTTACAAATTTTTAAATGTGAAGATCATTTAGTTTGAAAATATAAATACTACCCTTTAGAATTTGGAATTAGCTCCACTGGGGGTCAGGCTCCTCTCCAAGCCCCAGGTTTCCTTCCATCCACCATATTGTCATCAAATTAAATTTCCTCAAGCACAGTTCGATTGTGTCAACCCCATATGCCAAAGGGCTCTTTGGTTTGACATCGGAGATCACAGAGACTGCACCCTAAATGATTTTAGTGAATCCTTTCCATGTGCTTAAAGCCCCAGCAAGCCCTCGGCCTCGGGCAACCTCTCTTTGGTTTGAGCATCCCAATCCTACCTAAATTTCCAATCCTAGTTCTTCCTCTGAAGCAGTTTGGGGGTAGCTGCTGGTTTCCTGAGGAAACGGATTCTGACCACTCCATTCTTTCATGACCCATGGAGTAGAGCACAGTCGTAAATCGTCTCTGGTACATGAGCTCATCATTCAAACAGGAATATCAAACTGGTGAATTATCAATCACTTTCCTGCTGTAGAAAAAAAATTATTCCTTGAGAGCCTACTAAAAAGGAATCTTAAACTGTGGGGAACAGAACAATGTCTCAAACTAAATCAGACTGGAACATTCCATCTGGCCAATCCCTATCGGTGAACAGGTCAAAACAAACACCCTCAATACGGGAGTGTTGTTTCAGTTTGCTAAAGATGCTGGAATGCAATATACTAGTAATGGGTTGGCTTTACAATGGAGATTTTTTAGCTTACAAATTTACATTTCTAAACCTGTGGAATGTCCAAATTAAGGCATCAATAGGACGATACTTTCTTTGAAGAAAGACCGCTGGCATCCGGGGCTCCTCTGTCAGATAGCCGGCATCTGCTGGTCCTTTGCTCCCAGGTTTCATTGCCTTCAGCTCCTGGTTCCAGTGGCTTCCTCTCTGAGCTTCTGTGGGTCCTTTCTTAGCATCTCCAGGACTATTCTCTCTCTGGCCCTTCAGGGATTTTTTCTCTCAGCTCTCTCCAAACTTCTCTGGATGTTTCTCTCTGAGTTTTATCCGTGTCGTTTATCCTCTCATAATGGATTTCAGTAAAAGGATTAAGACCCACCTTGGATGGGATGGGTCACATCTCAATTGAAATAAACTCACAAAAAGTTCCCACCCACAACAGGTCTGCACCAATAGGAATGGATTAAAAGAACATGGCCTTTTCTGGGGTGCCTAACAGCTTCAAACGAGCACAAGAGTATTAAATAACTTCTAGCTTAATGGCCGTCTCTAGCCCCTGTAATGAGCCTTGTACCATGCAGGCTTTGTCTGTCAGTCTGTCTGCCTCTCATTACCCAAACGAGAGCTGACAGGTAATTTATATGCCATCTGTCCTAACAAGGGGAATTCATTAACCTCCTCCTCGCTCAGGGAAAAGAGGTCGTGAGGGAAAGCGCAGCAGCTTCTCGTTGTCTGGAAAGGTGGGGTGGGCCCCCCGGGGGAGGAGGCAGCTGGCAGGCACAGCCTTCCCTCTGAGCAGGCTCATGGATTTCATTGACTTCCAGGCTCTCCAAGGTGTCTGCAGAATTAAAAAGCGTTCCTAGACCTCTGGGGTAGAAGAAAATCAGCTCTGGCTAGGTGCAGGCTGCCTCTCACTCACCAGGTATGCAACCCCCTCCCCCAAAGACAGGCTGGCCCAGAGGGCGGCAGTGTAGATGTGGATTGGGGGGTGGCAGGCCATTCTTCAGCAGACAGCGTTTGCACCAGCGCTGGAAAACCAGAGGCTTCTGAGCAAACACAAGCTAACATGGGACAAGTCTTTGATCTAAAAGTTTTTCTCACCACAATTATGGGGAAGAAATCCCAAGGTTGAGAATTCCCAATAGTTTTGGAGAAGGGGTTCATAGTGCTCTTAAAACCAGTATTGTCATCTTCCAGTATATTCTATTCTTCAGAAAAATAAGAGTAAAATGATGAAACACTAAATGTCTTCCTAGTGTCTGAATGTGGTACAGTGCATTGAATGCTGCACTCAAATCCAGAAGCTACTTCCCAGCAGGCAGGGTCCTTGTACACAGCGGGCCACAGGCTACAGGAGCAGGGGTCTGGTTGGGGCTAAGGGCCTGCCCCTCCTGCCCTCCACCAGTGCCCCCATCCCTGGACCAGCACCCCCATCTTCAGAGGCCTTTCCTCATCCACTCTTTCCTCATCCTCGTGGCCCCATACCCATTTTCCTCTCTATCCATCCTATCTCCTCCTTCTCTTTGCCTGACGTCTTGGAGGAGTGGTCTACTCCAGTGGACCTCAAGTGAGTCCTGGAGCAGTAGCAACTGTGAAGACGTTAGCAAGTTCTTAGCTATCCCTGCTCCAAAATCTGACTTAGAAACTCTGGGGTGGAGGGTGGGGGGCAGCAGTGTATAATTTGACCAGAATTCAGGGGATTCGGAAGCACATTCAGGTCTAAAACTACCCTGGTCTGTTCCCCAATCTGTCCGCCCTCACTTCCCAACCCTGTCCAGATGCAATCTGGCTTCTGTTGCATGGCCCATGACTGCCAGCAGCCCCCAGTGGGTGGAGTGGGTGGGGTGGGGGTCAGCCCTTCACAGCCTCTGGGCTTCTCCCCATGAATCCAGGCTGCCCAGGGGGCCTGCCTAGGTCAGCCTTCCCTGCAGCCTGTCACAGGCACCCCTTCCCCAAACCCCCAGTGCCACCTTCCCCAATCCCCAGGCCCATCCTGGACATATTCCCTCTCCTCTGGTATCTGCACCCCCTCCCTGGTTTCCCAGGCTCCAAGACCAACTCGGTCTAACCATGACCTCTCTCCAAGGTCCTGAACATACCCAGCCCATAGCCCGGGGACTCCTCTGAATCCAGGAAGCTGCCCCTGACAGATGGCCTCCACTGCCACTTCATTTCACTCTAGCATGCATGTATGCTCAGGTGCCATGGTTCCTGGAGCTCTACTGTATCCCATGTGCTCCCTGCCCTGGCGCCCCTCAGTCCCTGCAGGCACCAGGTTTGGACCCTGCCTGCGTGTCCTTAGCACGCGCTGGCCCTCGACCTGCAGTGCTCTCCCCCACCTCTTCTCTTTAGCTTCCAGCAGCTGCAGCTCCAATGTCACCTGTCGAGTCCACTGGGGCTCCAGGGCTTAAAGGAGCCAACAGTTCACCCCAGTGACACTTGCAATGTTGTTTGCTGATGGACATGCATGAAAGGTGTTCACCAAGCTGGCTTTTCCCATCTCTGGGTTCCCAGCACCCAGGTCTGGCCTCGTAGAGGGTAGGAATACGGCAAACATCTGTGGGATGGGTGGGCGACTGGACCTGCCACCCCTGGTTTCCCCAGTCAGCTGCCTACACTTGCCCTTCCCAGTGCTGTCTTGGCTCAGGCCCTCGCCCTCTGCCTGTCTCTACTCCTCCATTTGATCAGATGGTGGCACTGAAGACAGAGAAAATCACATCAGACCCTGCCTGACACCCCAGGCGGGTCCCCTACTGTGCCCGGACAAGGACCAGACTGCCCAGCTGGTCGGGGAGGCCCTGCAGCTGACCTCATGCTCACGGCAGGCTCACCCTGAGCTGCCAGCTATGCCATTCCCTCCCATGCTCTGAGCCTTTGCACAGGCTGTTCCCTCTCCCAGAAGCACCCCCACCAACCCTTCCCTCCCCCCCACCACAACTTGACTGACCATGCCCACCCAGACCGAAGGCTCAGCTCACAGATGTTTCAGGAATTCGCCAAGTACAGAATCAGGCCCTGCCCAGAGCACTGCAAAGCCTGTTATCACAGCAAATGGTTTTTCATTCATTCATTCATCCTATTAACTCGAATTGTTTTTACCCCAAACACTTAGACCTGGGCCACTAATGCAGAAAAGAAACTCCTTCAGGAAAGCAGAATTTCCTGGTGAGGGCAGGTTTTGAAAATATTCAGGAGAATGTCAATGATTCTGACTTGGGAAATGAGATTTCACAGTCACACTTTTTCCTGTTTCCTACGAAATTCCTTCCCTTGCAGGTAGTGCTCATATACCTGTTTCTATCAGGGACAGTAAAGGGATGAGTTGTTGGCTGTGTGCCCTGTTTAACAAGCCTGCCCAGGATATTAAACTGAGAAGGAAGCCCCTGAAGATGAAGGCAGCCCTGACATAGCCCCCTGCAGAGGAAAGCAGCTGTGACAGGCCAGGCCAGGCCATGCACCCATGGGAACCCAGTGGCTGGAGAGTGGGGCCCCCAGGGCTGAACAGGTCCTGAGCAATCCCTCCCACAAGCAATGCTCTCAAGCCACTAGGCACCCCCAAATGGGAATTCCTATTGCAAATGTTTCCCCCATATGTGCTAAGAGCCCAATGATTACATCTGAATATGCCACAGAAGCTTCCAGAAGCAGCTGTGCCTAGTCTTTTCTTGCAGTATTTGAGTATCTGTCCCATGACTTCCCAGCCTGGAGAGCGGGCCAGTGTAGAAGCAATTGCTCTGCAGATGCTGTGATACTACGACCTGCCCAGGGCTGGTTCTGCACAATTTGCATTTCCTAAGGTGGTGGCTGGGAAAGGGCCAGCCCTGCCCCCGGGCTACACACCGAGTGGATAGGTTTTAAAAGGGGCGGTGAAAAGGCACAGGAGTGCCATCGAAGGTCTGAGCAGGGGTGAGCCTGCACTTGCACTGGTATAGGTTTTAAGGGGCTCAGCAGGGAGAAAGGGAGCTGGCCTGGCCTGAGCCCCTCTGCACCACTGACTGGCAGAATGACTCAGACAAGGGCCTTTCTGCACATCGGGCAGGTGGTCTGTCAGGACAGCCCCCATGGTTGCTGTGAAGACCAAGGGGGGGTTGTCAACAATGCAGGGCTAAAGCAGTCCCTTCGGATGCTCCTGTCGTGGTGCCCTCTACTCTCCCAGGCTTGGTGATTAGGGCTCTGAACTGGCTGCAGCCCACCCCCAGTTAGTCATCTGATATTCAGTGATGATGACAGTGCTGACAGTAACTCCAACAAAAGCCACTGCCTTTACTGGATTCAGCACTTACTATATGCCAGGGCCTGGGCTGGGGACACTACACATATTCTCCCATTTCATCTGAGAGTGGTATTATGGTGCTATTATGACCCCATTTTACAGATGGGGAAACTAAGGCTCCAGGACACACACAAAGTGCCTGTAGGTACCAGGCACTGTGAGGGCATGAGAGCTCAGAGCAGGCACCTGACACTGGTACTTCCAACGTACTTCCCTGGGGGGCCAGGAACTGCTTTCTTCCCTTCCCAGCAGATGAGGTTGAGAAGTTCCCTCCTGTGGCATGTAGTGGAGCTAGGCCACATGTCCCCAGGGTGCTGATTTGGAATGTCCAGGGAGCCAGGCATATCCACCAGGACTGAGTCCAGCACACATGCCCTGCCCTGCCCAGTCACAGCAGCTCAGTGAGGCAGCCTGGGGGAAAAGTACAAACGCCATGGTCCCACCGGCCTGGGCACCCCTGCCCAGTGCAGCATCCAGGGCAGGTGCTGTCCTCTTGAGCCTCCAGCCTCAACTAGCATCCCATTGGATTGCAGAAGGGCTTAAAGCGATGCAAATGTGCAGCGCCTGGCTCACGGGAGCCTCAGTTCAAGGCGGTCGCGGCATTACATATGCCCCCAATGAAGATACTGGTGCTGCGGCTTCTCAGGGGACAGATCCCAGGGGACCGGTCTGGTCGGGGGGCTGGGCCTCACCTGGCTGGCAGGGGTCTGGCCCACCACAGCCTCGTACGGCGGAGGGAGCTCAGCAGGGTAGAGCAGGCCGGGGCTGTTGATGGCGACATCGTACAAAGTGCTGAATGGAGAGGGAGCGAAATCCAGGTGGAGGCCCCTGCAACGGCATGAGCATGGCATGGTCACTCTCTCCAGCGGCCGCGCCTGGACCACCCCCATCTCCTCCCAAGCAACCAGGACGCAGCCCAGCAGAGGTTTCCCAGGAACACTTGTCATGTTTGTGCAACAAAAGCCTCATTCACTAGGTGCTTTTAGCTTTTGTTTGTTCCCACTCTCACCCCTCCCAGGGAAGACAGCAACATTGTCAATAAACCCTATGGCCCTGTCCATTGAAATTAAAATAATCACACGGCCGATTAAATCTTTAATTAAATTTTACATGCTAGATTAATGGCTATAATTCGATAGCAGTTTTGTGTTCAATTAGAACATGATAGAGCGACTCTCGTCTGGTGAGGGTTTCCTTTTTACTACGTTACAAAAATGCCAACAGAAATGCCCCCTTTGCCTCTGGTTCCCTGGGCCCTACTCAAGCCTGCTTTTGTATTTCTGGTCTTCTCTGTTTCGACATCTCTGCTGAGAAGCAACATGGCCCTTTTGACTTCCCACCCGCCAAAGCTGCTGCATGGCTTCAGCATTCAGTATGCTGAGGCATACAAGGAAAGACACACCTCTGCGCCTCGCCCGTGGGCGTGCAGGTGTACTCTGGGGGGTAGTACGGTGGAGGTGGGATGGGTGGGATAAACTCATCGAAGTCCAAGGTCTGGTGGAGAATGGTGCCGTGCGGGGTGAGGCAGCCGGCGATGGTGGAATGCGACCTCTGGGGAAGGAACTGAAAGACAGAATGAACCGGGGTTATTTGGGGGCATCTTGTGCGGCTTGTGTCCCATTAAGCAGATTGTACATACACTTTAGTTATCGGTTTTTGAATGTATACAGTTTGAGCTGTCAAGCCAAGACGGTTAGACATGCCCTTTGGAAGACAGTGCCACGAGGCATGCCTCCCCGCAGAAGCCTCCTCACTCTCGGTTCCCCACACCCTCCCGTGGAATGCCTGCATCTCGAGGCAAAGCACAGTCTGGGAAGTTTGCAATTCTCTTCTTGTCAAGTGGTAGTTTGAGTGATGTGCCTCAGCAAAACATGTTCTCAACCTTACTCTGCATTCCTAGTTATAAATGGGACCTTCTGAAGATGTTACTTTGACGTGAGGTGAGGCCAAGTGAATCAGGGCAGGACTTAATCTGAATCAGAGAAGGATTTATAAAGATAACCCATGAGTCAGAGAAGCTAAAAAGGAGAGGACATCGCCGTATGATGGGAGGCAGAGATATAAGCCAAGGAACCTCAAGGACTGCTGGGAGCCAGCACCACAAACTACAGACTTTGGGGGAAAGCAAGCCTTGCCAGGATCTCCTTGCCTCAAAGCCATAAACCAATAAATTCCTGTTTTATTTTTCCAGCCACCCCAATGTGTGGTACTTGTCATAGCAGTCAGGAAACTAACACACATGCTGAGCCTGGTTCTGAGTACACTACTCATAAGACTGTGGTCAGAAGGCTAGCTAACCTCCAGGGCTTGAGACAGCACCTCCCAAAGGGTGTTCACGGGAAAATTCCAGACTGACATGGGGAAACTCCCTCCTCGCTGCAAAAAAAATAAAATAAAATTTCTTATAGATAAAATAAATTTGGGAAATGCCACATATCATACTCTTTTCCTGGAATACTGCAATGTGTATTAGTCTATTAAAGGTTCTGAGACGGCCTGTATTGAAAAGTCTGTTTAATTTTGTTTAACTTATTAACTCAACATTTCTTGCATATTTAATTAGGGACACCTAATATCTATAAATATTTTGCACTTTCAGGGCATTTTCACTCTTTAAAAAATACTGCTCTGAGGGGCAAACGAATCCTCCATGAACTCCAGAACAGTCAGCCTAAAAAGCTGATATGCTGCTTGAGTAAACTGAGATAAAATCACTTTAATGAGATGAATGTTGGACTCCGTGAATCATAACGAAGAAGAAGACATTCAAACAAGCATAGAAAGACTGGAGAGATTTCAACAGGTAGGCTTTCGGGAAGGCACTCCAGGCTGAAGAAGAAGAGGTGAGTCTGTGTTTAAGAAAAGCAAATAGATCAGGCTCTAGATGACAGTTCTTAAACTGAAGATACTAGGGAGCCAATGAGGGTGCTGGAGCTAGGCTGCAGTGCTCTTAAGGCTGGGTGGTCGGTGCTGCTCTGAAACAGCAGGGGGTAGGGCAGCCTGGAGTTGAGACAGAGGCTGGGACAGTGGAACGCGTTTGCACTAGAGCAGGTAAGGTTGGGATTCTAAATAAAGTCAAGCGATGCAAAATTAGAGCACGCTGGCCTGATGGAGAAAGAACAGGCTCATGTCTAAACATGTAACAGTCAGATTAGTCTCCATTTAGAAGGCGCTCCTGCGTGGCCTTGGTCATTTTAACACACAGAGCACGTTCACTGCCTGCGGCTTTGTTTGCTTAATTGTCTGAAATCGAAGCAAATCGATGGCTATGAGCAGGTCCGACGTGTGCCTTCTACCTCTGGAAAGCTGTCAGCCCTGATGCTTGCTGCACAAAGCTAGCAGCTAGGACTACGATGAATGGCCTTGAGGTCTCAGAGGGAAATGCTGTAGTTTCTATCAGAAATTAGGAAAATCAGCAATGTGCTCACAGCAGAATGAATGAAATGCAAAAGTCAAAACCACTTTTCCACTGAAGATACAACTCCCCTAGGAATAAGAACAACAGGCATTTCTATGAGTCTAAGAGCTCCAGGGGATCCCATTAGCAGGTTTAAATGAGTCGACGTTGCCATACACCAGAGGCTTTTTAAAGGTTGAACAGCAGGCTCAACACCTGCCCTAAGCTCCAGACTGCCCTCCCAATAGTGTGTGGCCACCTTCATGGAAAAATCTCAGGTTCCACTTGTCTCCTCAGCCTCCCCAGCGAGAAGACTGCAAATCAGGCTCAATATCTCCACCAGCTTCCCCTGCCATCATCGTTTCACGAGGGCATGGTCTGCCTCTCTCAGCCCAAGGTCACCATCTCTACTCTGCTGTGTGAGGCTGGGGCTGGATGTCTGCAAACCACATTTCCCACAGTCCCTTGCCTGTTGGTTTCCTGCTAGGTTCTGCCAATGTGGGGGTGGGGGGTGGGGAGGAGGGAGCTGAGGGAGACTGGGAGACAGGAGGTGGGGGAAAGGGAGTTCCTGTTTGCCTGCTCCGTCCTCACTCCTTCTCTTCTTTGTTCTCCTAACATTAGAGGGTGGAAGCTGCTTCCTGCAGTCCTGAATCTCCAGGTACCCTCAGCACTTCCTTTTTTCTCCTTCAGCCTTCTATACCAGGCAACCAACTTCCCTAAGGTATTGAAATCCCAAGGGTGATTACTTTAGCCGACAGGGCATTTGCCATCCAGGGCGCATCAGGGTGCCCAATCTGGGGCCTGGGGTACAGCAGGTGCTCAGTAAACATTAGCTGAGGGGGTGAAAGGACCCTACCTTGTGGCAGCACCTCCATTCAGCCCTTTCATCTCCCCTTTGCGTGAGTATCTAATACATCTCTTGGCCTTGATCATCTTTCGCTTGAAATCACTCTCCTTTTTGCAAGTAGAGTTAGTTTTAAACCAGTCTGATGAGGTCTCTCCCTTGAAGGATTCTTTACACCTTGATACCCCAGGCCCCTGCTTATTGAATCCCATCTAGTTTCTAGCTTCCCTGCCCACTAAGCAACCGGGGCTATGACACTCCTTCCTGTTCTCTACAAACCATCCTCCATCACAAGCCCAAATAACGAGCACATTTTGTTCTCTCCTCCAGGCGTCCCACCTCCTGCTCACCCACCCATAATGCCCCTGAGTCTGGAAAGCCCTGTCAGTGCACACCATCCCCCTGCCACCTCGGCTATGCCACACAGCCTCTTGTGGACACATTTACTGCCAGGTATAAAGCGAAACTCCACATCTGGATGTTGTGGATAGAGAATGGGCTCTGGACTGTTCTTTCCTTCTGAAGGGGCTCGGGTCCCTTGTTGGATCCATGTGCTGACCCAGGACCCTGGGGGCCAAGGTGCACCTGTGCCTGGAGAGGGGACAATGCTGGCAGCCACACAACTGATATCCCCACTAGTGCCTGCGTCTCGCCAACCACAAACAGGGAGAGTGTGCATTAGATTCTGCTCTAGAAAACCCCCTTCTCTCATGTCTGCTCTGGAGAGCAGGAGATTCCAACTTGTGTGTGTGCACTGCCCTTCAAGAGTGCATCTAGGAGCAGGGGGTAGGGGAGGGGTTGTTAGGGGCTGCCTAGCCTGGGGCAGCTTCCCAAGGGCAGACGAAGGACCTGGTATCAAGCACCTGCCTGCCCACTGAGGGACGCATATGACTGGGAACATGTTATTGACCCCTCTGAGTCTCAGTCCCCTCTTCCTTGTCCCTACCTGGGCCTGAAACACCACTTTTCAGTCACAGATTCAGATGCCAGAGTGTTGTATGATTTAAACGAAGGCCCATGTCATAAATCTGAACCTCTCTACCCCACGCCTCCACGTTCTATTACTGCGGGAAGGGAGGAAAGGGGGTAGAGAGCAGGACTGGATGGTAGGGGTCCATGGACAAGGGGCTGAGATGGTTGATGGGGTGGGGCTTGGGGAGGGGGACTCTGCAACCTCCGTAGCTGGGATGGGAAGTGAGAATGGCTGGGATCAGACAAGCTGGAATTTCCAGGAACATCTTTGAGTCCTGGCCATCCTTTTCCCTAGGGCCCAGGAGTGGCCTGCTATCCTTGATTCACACACACACCTGCCCCAAAGCTTCCCTTTCCTGGTCCACCAGGGAACAGAAGCCCTTCTCCAAGCATTCCTGCCCCTTTACACACACCTGTGAGTTTCTATAAAGACTTAAAAACCCAGGGGAAAGCCAGATTTCTCTACCTCTACCTAAACTTCACAGGAAGGAGAGGATTATTAACACGGTAGAAGTTTTCTTGATCGAACTTCTCTTGGCCTCCCACCAGATGAGCTGGTCCTCTCCAGCACAATCCAAACTTTGGTGTCATGCCCATAGCCCCTCCTGCTCTCTGGCCCTGCCACTGGCCGCTGCCACCCCCAGGTGAGTTCCCTGCCCACCCATGGAGGCATGGGTGTGTGTTCCCATATGGGTTAATGTCAGTTTTAATTACTATTGTGATTGCATAAATGAAATATGAAGGCACAAACTGAAAGAGCTTATCTTTCTATGGAAACCAAGTGGAGTGCTTTGGAAAGACTCAATAGGGGCGAGAAGAAGAAATTGCTATCAAGGCAGCTATAAGAGAGGTGAGAAGAATTATAAAAATCTAGGGAGTTCTGCACTTGGATGGCTTTCCATGTCACACTCCACTTTAAAGGAACTGAATCTGGAAATCATAGATGGTGTAATTTCCATGAAGTTTATGTATTAAGAAATACAACCCGACTCATCAAACAGACCCACAATCAAAGAGAAGGTTGTGGCCCCCTATCAAAAGACTGGTGAATACATGCTCATTTGCATCTCTCGAGTCAAAATAAAATGTTTACGGTATGTACGTATTTTTATGACTGTCTGCTTTACCCAGCTTTTTACATTCATCGCCCACCCATGGGTGCTGGTCTGGTCATTAAGTGGTACCTACTGCCCAGAGATGTCTCTACTGAACTCAGGCCTCAAAGAAGGTGTGGGTCTCCTTGTGGGTCCAAAGAGAGCCAACCCCAGTAGGAACCTGGGCTGGCACTGGGTGGTGAAGCGTTGACATGGGTGAGCTTGAACTGATCTGGGGGCAGGCAGGGGGAGGTCCGATAACCCTGACCAGCCTGCAAACTGCATGGGCAAGCCCACAGTGACCATATCTGTGAAAGGCACAGCGCCCTATCTATGCTTTCAAAAGGAGTTCTACTTCATAAGGCATGCAACCAGAGATAAAATAAATGGTGATAATGAAAGATGAAGTTAATGAGCAAGTGCCTAATGGAGAGGCGTGTCATAGCAGATGACGGTTCTCAGGTGAAAGTGGCTGGCAATAAGGTAAGTGGGGAGGAAAATATTGTAACATAAAAATGTAAAAATGAGACTGCACTTAAAAATAAAATACAATAAATGAGATTATAGACACTTCAGAGGTAAAGAGTTTTCTCCACTAAACTCTATCAATAAACTGAATTTGACAATCAGATTGTCTTCTGTCACTACTACCAAAACATATTAGAAGAATCCAGTTCTATGAATTTTGAAATAGGCATAACACTTTGTATCTCATCTATATATGATTTCAGTTATATTAGTTTCAACAACTGCTAATTATTTCAAAATGCTGATCCACAATAAGAAACGTATCATGAGCTCTTTGGAGGACTTGTTCTTGATATTTTTGATTCCCGTAAACCCATTAACATAGCAAAACCTGCTAAATGCCTGCTGACTAAGTGAATGAATGAATGAATCAGTGAATGAGTGAGCAAATAAGTGAATAAGAAATGAGTGACCAAATCAGTTAATCACATAGATTTGGGACCCTCTTGAAAAGCATATGTTATAGCTAGAATTTTATCTTAACTGCATAAATTCTTAATATACAGAGCATCATAGAAATCAAGACTGAGGTATTCTATGCAAACATTTAGGAGCAATGATAGGGGCTGGGGAAATGGAAGCCAGAGAAGGGAGTCTGTCTGTCTGCCTGTGCCCACATGGAAGTACAGGGCTTCCCAGATTGGAATGCTGTGCCTCTTCCTGTGGAGGCGAGAGTTCTGGGGCAGGGCCCACAGCTCAGCCAACAGACTGGCTTTCACTCCTTCACCCCATCACCCCTGCGTAGTGTCAGCTCATTGATGTGCTCTGGAAGGGCAGGGGCCTGGACCATGGGTGAGGAGTAACCTTTCCTTTGACATGATCCTTCAGGGGCTCACTCTTCTTTTTGAGAAAAGAAATTGATGTGAGCTTATCAGGAAGGCAGTTGCAGGCTTGTACATACTGGCCCACAAAGTATCCTTCCAGGGGAATTACTGGTTGGTTGGTATAGAGCGTTCGTAAATTTTGGAAAGTTTTAAATAAAATTAATTTTTTTTAAATGTGCCTTTCCATTCCAATAATGCTCTCATTGTCAATTAGAATTTCTCACCTTGGAGGTCTCAGATAAAAATTAACATCAGAATGAAGGGTCTATACAAAAAAAGTTTACATTTGACTCCAACAAATGGAAATTCAATCAAAGATGCCAAATAAGGAAAGATAAAGAACACAGAGATAGTAGTGAGCAGTGGATCTTATATAAAGATAAATTTAAAGGGGCAACGAAATGGGATGGGATGCTGTGATTTAAGTATTAAGCATTGTTGAAATAGGAAAGACCCTAGGAGGGTGGGATGATATTTTTAGACTACCCCATGGAAGACCAGAAGTTGGCCATGGTGTGGAAAAAGGAAGAAGGAAGTGAAATTGCTCCAAAGGAAGGACTAGCAAGAAAGAAATCATGTTTATGAAAGAATAAAACATTAGTACTTAAAGATATACAATAGAAGCCTTCTGTTCTGGAACCAGTAGCTGATTGGCTAATAAAAAGTTATTTAAAACAGGAAATTACACACACATTAACATAAATGATATATATATATACACACAACATTTTGTTTGATATATATACATTTAATATTTTAACTGAAAACATCTATGCATGGACAAATTCCTAGAAAGACACAAATTACCAAGGCAAACTGTAGAAATAATGAAAAATGTGAAAGACTTATCGCAAGCAAATAGATTGAATTAGTAATAATAATAATAATAATAAAACTACTTACAAAGAAAAACCCTGGTATAGATAACTGCACTGGTGAATTCTACCCAAAACTTAAAGAAGAATTAATACCAATTCTTCAAAAATTATTTCAAAGACTAGAAAGGAGGGACCACTTCCCAACTCATTCTATGAGGCCAGTTTTACTCTGATACCAAAATACAGCAACACATGAGAAGGATTATACACTATGACCAAGTGAAATTTATCTCAGGATGCAAGGTTGGCTTACTATCGGAAAATAAATTAATATCCTTCATTACAGCAACGGAATAGAAAACAAAACCCATATGATCATCTGATTAGGTGTAGATAAAGCATTTTACAGTGTCCAACAGACTTTCATGGTAAAAGCATTAAAAAAAATTAGGAATAGAAGGGAACTTCCTCAACCTGATTAAGAGCATCCATGAAAACCCACTGCTTATGTCATACTTACTTGTGAAAGACTGAAGGCTTTCCTTCTAAAATCAGAAACATGACAAGATATCTATTTTCATCATGTCTACACAACATTGTGCTGGAGGCTCTGGCCAGTGCAATTAGGCAGGAAAATGAAATAAAATGCTTCCAGATTGAAAGAGAAAAAGGAAACCTATTTCTATTTGCAGATGATATTATCTTGCATATAGAAAACCCTAAGGAACACACAAACACACACACACACACAACTAGTAGAGTTAGTAAATGAGTTTTGCAAAATTTCAGGATACAAGATCAATAAACAAAAATAATTTGCATTTCTATACACTATAATGAACAGACTGAAAATGAAAATAAGAAAACAATTCCATTTGCAATAGTATTTAAAAGAATAAAATACTTAGGAATAAAATTAACAAAAGAAGTGCAAAACTTGTATGCTGAAAACATTGCTGAAAGAAATTAAAGAAAACCTAAAGAAATGTAAAGATAGCCCATGTTCATGGGTTAAAAAACTTGATATTTATTAAGATGGCAATATGCTCCAAAGTGATCTACAGATTCAATGCAACCTATAAGAAAATCCAAGCAGCCTTTTCTCAGAAACTGGCAAGATAATCCTAAAATTCACATAGAAATTCAAAGGACACAGAATAGCCAAAACAAACTTGAAAAGGATAAAACTGGAGAACTCACATTTCCTGTTTTCAAAAGTTACCAAAATCTACATTAATCAAGACTGTATGATAATGTCATAAAGATAGACATATATATCAATGGAAAGAGCTGAAAGTTCAGAAATAAACATATGCATCCATGGCCAAGTGATCTTCACCAGTGGTGTCAAGACAATTCAATGGGGAAAGAATATTTTTTCTCAACAAATGGTGCTGGGACAACTACATATCCACATGAAATAGAATAAAGTTGGACCCCTATCTCACACCATATACAAAAATTAATTCAAAGTGGCTCAACGACTTAAACATAAGAGCTAAAACTATAAAACTCTTAGGAAAAAAACATAGTAGTAAATCTTCATGACCTTGAATAAATAATGGTTTATTATATATGTATGGCACAAACAAACAAAGAGAAAAAATAAGTTGGACTTCATCTAAGTTAAAAGGTTTATGAGTCAAAGAACACCATGATGAAAGTAAAAAGAAAACCCACAGGATGGGAGAAAAGTTTTACAAATCAGATATCTGATAAAGGACTTGTGTCTAGACTATGTAAAGAGCTTATGACTCAAAAATAAAAAGACAAACAATCCAATCTAAAAAAAATGGGTATAGAATGTGGATAAGCATTTCTCCAAAGAAGATATGCGATCGGTTATTAATCATGAAAAGGGCTCGACATCATTAGCCAGCAGGGAAATGTAAAGCAGAACCACAATGAAATACCACTTCACACTCACTAGGATAGATACAATTTTTAAAAAATGAGTAATGAGCGTTGGCAAGGATGTTGAAAACTTGCGGTTGGGAATATAAGATAATGCAGCCTCTCTGGGAAACATTTGGTGGTTCCTCAAAATCCGGAGTTACCATATGACCCAATGATTCTACTCCTAGATATATACTGAAGAGAAATGAAACCACATGTCTACAAAAACACTTGGAAATGAGTATTCATAGCAGCGTTAATCATTTTAGTGAAAAAGCAGAAATGACCCATATGTCTTATCAACTGATGAATGGATAAAATGTGGTATGTCAGCACAATGGAATATTATTTGACAATAAAAAGGAAGCACTGAAACACGCTACACCTTGAAAGCATTATACTAAGTGAAAGAAGCCAGTCACAAGGGGCCACAGGTAGTATGATTCCATTTAAATGAAATGCCCAGAATAGGTGAGAGAGACAGTAAATGAGCAGTTGTTTAGGGCTGGGAGTTAGAGAGGAAAAGGGAGTGGGGTAGGGGGTGGCTAAGGGATGTGTGGCTTCTTTACTGGGGGATGAAAATGTTCTAAAATTGATTGCGGTGATGATTGTGCAATCCTGGGAAGAAGCTAAAAACCACAGAGGTGTACACTTTACATGGGTGGATTGTACAGTATGCGAATTACATCTCAACAAAGCTGTTACCACCCCCATCCCAAGAAAAAGAAGAAAAAGCATATCCATACAATGGCTGATCTTTCCATGCCAGGTTAAGACCTTGGCTGAGGTTTAGTCACCATGTGGTGTGTGATCTTCCTTGAGAAAATGACATCCATAAGTCATTATGTAAACTCCTCTTTCTGAGAGGAGCTAGAACTTAAAGGCACTGGGAAATACTAGGTGCAGAGATGCCCCCTCGACATTTTTTCAGGATATTTTCAGTTTTCATCCCCATCCCTTATAGTTGTCTCAACACCACCTAAATTGACAGCACAATTTTTTAGTGACCCGCTTCCTTTGAGTCTTTCCAAAGCATTCAGGTGTGTTGTAATAGAAATAGTTACCATTTGTTCTCATATTTCGTTGGTTTATGTAGTACTGGGATACATAATTACAGTCCAAATACCACTGACATAAACAGGTTTGGGAACAGATACCACTGACCCCTGGAAAGCTTACAACTTACCTGCTGGGAGCAGAAACAGGGCAGGGTGACTGGAATGGCTGCTAGTGGGGAATTGGGCTGCAGGCATGAGGCAGCACACTTTACAAACCAGACGGAGAACTATGGTTAATCTGACCAGTTGGTTAAGCAGAAGGTGGTTAAGAGAGCTTCAAGGCTGCTTACCGGGACACCATTTGTATGGGCATAAATAAAAACAAAAGCAAAGAAAAAAAAACAAAACTCCAGCATGAACAAATAGGGAAATGATCAAATAACTGATCCATTTAATGGATCAGTGAAGTAATTAAATCTATCTACCAACCTAGATCTATCTACTTAATGATGTCCTTGATAGTTTCAGGTTATAAGATCAAGTTATAGGGGTTGCAAGCGTAGTCAGTGGTAGAGTTCTTGCCTGCCACACAGGAGACCTGGGTTTGATTCCTGGTCCATGCACTGCCCAAAAAACATACAAACAAAAATTCAACAAATGGTGCTACAACAATGGGATACTCACATGGAAAAATAATAAAATACAGCATACAGCTTACCAAAAAAATCAAGTTACAGATTACTAGTATGATCCCATTTTGGCTGGAAGGAAGGAAGGAAGGGAAAAAGGAAGGAAAACAGGGAGGGAAGGAAAGCAGAAGATATAAGTATTTATATTATATAAGTATAAGCACTAAGAAATCAGGAACAAAATGGAAGGATTCACTCCAAAGGGTTAGCACTGATTTTCTTGCTATGAGGTGAGAGGGGGTGGATCATCCGCTTTTTATTTATACACCCTTATCTTATTTGACTTATTTCACTGATCAAACATCATTCTTTAATTAAAGAATCTAATTAAGTAAAGTAAAAAATTTTCAAAAAGACCTTCCATAGCATCCTTATGAGCAACTCGGCTCTCTATTCCATCCCTTCAGGCTGTAACCCTGTGCCCCTTGACTCTGTCCTGTTCCTCATGGGTATAGCCCATGCAGTCAGCCTGGCCTAGCCTCTGATGCACGTGGCAAAAGCTAACCTCCATGCTTTTGGAAGCTCATTCGTACATATCATCTGACTTAAGGACAGCAGGGCATAAATAGTCCTGTCTATAGCGGAAGACACTGGGACAAACAGGCAATGAGGTGCCCGGGGACATGCTGTCCCACAAGGACCGTGGCCACCAGGCCACCTGTCTCCCCCATGACAAGCTCAGCAGCACAGCTAGTGCCTTATCATGAGACCAGAGCCTTACCTGTTCTATTATGCAGGGAATCAGCTGAACTCCAAGGGGAGAAGGGCTTGCCAGCAGGAAAGTCATTTATTTCTACGTCCAAGCCAGGGGTTTGAAGCAAAAGAACCTACAGTGTATTTAGCAATGAACTATCCAGGGTTTTCTATGGTATCTCTTACAATCAAATACTCGTTGACTTTTTTATGATGCTTTATAGTTTATAAAGTACATTAAGGCACCATGCATTAGGGGTCATTGCCGGCAGGTCCCCCAAACAGGCTGATGTTCCCTTTCCATTTAAGAAGGAAAACAGGGCAAATCTACTGAGTGCTCACTGGGTATCCCATTAGGTCCACAGGCAAGGAACTGAGGTGCAGAGAGGTCCCATGACATGTCCAGAGTCACCTACTTCATGTGTGGAAGAGGGGGGCCCAGACCCAGACCTCACACCCCAACTCCTGGCCCGTTCATGTGCCGCACATTGGAACCATATAACATCTCAGCAGATCTATGCTGTCATTGTACGCTACGTTCTATCCATAGTGTATTTCCTTCTTCACTTGGTAATTTTTACTTTAATGCTTAAAAACCAGAGGAATGTAAACTTTTAGCGTTTAAGTTCCTTTAGTTCCGTGAGTTTGATCAAATCGGTGTGATGTTTACAGATTAATAGTAAAAACCTGCGGAGGTGAGTAGAAACCCCACGGTACTTAACCTTTCCTTTACCCAACGCGCTGGAGAAAATCACCAACATTTAAGGTTTTTCATGAACAAGGCCAAAAGTTCACAGCAGCTGAATAACTGCTTAATTAGATATCGTTTGGAAACTGTGGCCTCTTGGAAAGGTCAGCCCGGCTGTGACAGCTGCGTGGATATATGCAAGGAGGAAGCCGCACGCTGCCCGCAATCCACGCCAATGAATTTTTAACATCTTGGTAATGATGCTCTCTGGCCCTGTATCTTGATTAACTGATGTACTGCCGCGGGGTGGATGAGAAAGGAGAACAAATAAAACAGCCTAATCCTACAAGAACAACTTGCCTCTGCTCTCACAAGCTGCATAAAGCATCGGGTAGGAAGGGAGGCAGGGAAGGTCTCCTAAGGGCATGCTGAGAGAGAGGTCTCTGCTCTTGGCATTGAAGCACACTATTTTCCCATCCACTTCTCTTGATTGTGCTGAGCTTGGTGCTTACATGCTGAATAGCGGATGGAGTTCCATTCACAGTGAACTCACCTAAGTGCCCTTGTTATTTATTAAGGGTGTATTACTAAGCATGCATATTCACAGATGGGTGACCCCTGCTCTCAGCCTCGTCCCTTCCCCTTGGAAACAGGGGCTCCTCCTCTGTAAGATCCTGGCTAGTGGGCAAACACTGGCCAGTGGCCTGCCGCTTAGGGCTGCGGGACTTTCACTGATTTTACTCAGGGACACAGCCCAGGTACCATACAGGGGGGCATGACAGTGGCAGGACTTTGTCAACATGGCATTCCAACAGCCCCTGAAATAAACACATTGGTGTCATCAAACATGCGGATGCTCCGTCTTCCAGAGGGCAGCCTGCTGGTGACCCTCAAGGACTTCCAAGTGCCCTGAACTGTCAGAGCCCCCTTGTCCTCAGCGCTGCCTTAGTCAGAGGCCCGAGGTGTCCACTCTAAATTGGTTTCAGACTGGCTAGGGGAGGAAGGGTTGGTCCTGTGACTGTGAGTATGCTCGGGAAGAACAGGGGGCCACTCACCATTTGCAGGACATCAGAGGAGACCATCTGCATGCAGCACATGGCCGTGGCCAACGCGCACACGATGGTGGAAAGCACGTTGAGGGCACACACGCTGAAGAGGAGATCCTGCGGGGAAAGATGCAGGACATCAGCCTCTTCTTGGCCACCAGAGGGCGCAATCCTTAGCGCTGGAAGGGGGGTGGTTGACTGCTACCTGTCTGATAGAGGCTTTGGGTTTTCTTTTCTTTTTTTTTTTTTCATAATTATCATTGGCCTTTAATATAGACACGTTTGTTTATTCTTTTACAATGCTTTCAAATAATTCTTAGATGCTACATGATGTATTCTACAATTTTGACAATTATTAGGTAGTCAATAAAACGTCTAAGAAAATCTTGAAACATGCCCAATATTTAAACAGCTGGGTTAAGTTTTTCTCAAGCATAACTTGTAATTTAATTTTTTAAAGTATTTGACAAAATGACAATTTTTTGAAAACAAACTTTTTACGTTGAGACAATGGTAGACATACAACTACAACTGGAATACAACATCACAACCAGGCTATTGACACCGAGGTTGGTATTCCATCACCACAAGGATCCATTGTGCTGCTCTTTTACAGCCACACCCTTTCTGTTTCCCTGTTCCCAGCTTCCCTGCCACTTCCAACCTGTCAACCACTACTCTGTTCTCCATGTCTAAAATTTTGCCATTTCAAGGGTACACAGCCTTTTGGTATCAGCTTTTTCACTAAGCATAACTCCCTCAAGATTTATTCAAGTTGCTGAGATTTTCAATTGTTCATTCCTTTTTATTATTGACTGTATTCCATGGTCTGGATGTACCATGATTTGTTTACCATGGAGCAGTTGAAGAACATCTGGATTATTTCCACTTTAGGATATTGCTAATAAAACTACCATGGACATTTGTTAGAGATTTTTGTGTGAACGTAACTTTTCACTTCTCTAGGATAAATGTCTGAGAGTGTAATTGCTGGGTCATATGGTAATTTCATTTTAGTTCTCATAACAAACTGCCCAAATGCTGCCACAGTGGTCATACCATTTTTTTTTTTTACATGGGCAGGAACCAGGAATCTGGGTCCTCTGGCACGGCAGGCAAGCATTCTCGCCTGCTGAGCCACCGTGGCCTGCCCGGTCATACCATTTTATAGTCCTACCAGCCATGTATAAGTGATCCAGTTTCACCACAGCCTTGCTAGCATTTGGTATTGGCACTATTTTTTATTTTAATCATTCTGATGGGTGTGTGATGATGTGTCATTGTGGTTTTAATTCAAAGTTCCCTTGTGGCTAATGATGTGGGGCTATATTTTCATGATTTCCTTGCCATTTATATATCCCCTTTGGTGAAATGTCTGTTTATGTCTTTTGCCCATTTTCCAAGTGGATTGTTTTCTTTTTTACTGTTGAGTTTTGAGAATTCGTTAAGCATTCTAGACACTAGATTGTCAGATATGCAGATATTTGCAAATATTTTTCCCTGTCCGTTGTTTGTCTTTGCATCCTCTAAAGATGTGCTGTCATGTAACAAAAGTTTTTAATTTTGATGAGGTCCGACATCAATTTTTGTTTCTATGGATTGTGCTTCTGGGTATCAATTCTAAGATCTCTGCCCAGCCCTAGACCCTAAAGATTTTCTCCTATGTTTTGTCAAAATGTTTTCATAGTTCTACATTTTACTTTATAAGCCTGTGGCCTATTTTCAACTACTTTTTCTATAAGGTATAAGGTTTATGTTGAGGTTCATTTTTTTGAGTTTTTAATTTTGGTTTTCACATGTTCACTGTTAGTATATAGAAATATGGTTGATTTTTGAGTATTAATCTTGTATTCTGTGACCCTGCTAGCCTCATTAGTTCTAGTAATTTTTTTGTACATGTCCTGGGATTTTCTACATAGACTATCACATCATCTGTAAATGTTTTTTACTTCCTTTCAATTTGTATGTCTTTTGTCTCACCATATTTTTACTATAACTTTGAGTATTATGTTGAATAAGAGTGGTTAGAGCAGATATCCTTGCCTTGTTCTCCATCTTAGAGGATATACTTCATAGAATTTTAACCATCCACACGCAATTTATTCTCCCTTAGGAAACTTTTAAATCCACGGCAGAAATAGGGAAAATAATCATAACTCACAAAAATGACCAAAAGTTTAGAATAATTATATTTCCTTCAAGAATCATATTCTACAGATGTGTACAAAATATTATACCTATTTTAAAAATCCTATCTTTTACCAGAAAGACCATGGTTTAAATGAAGCTAATTTCAGTTATCTAAGCAAGGGACATCTTCAAAGGGAGGTGGGAAATGATGCCTCATTGACATACCTTGTAGCTGGGAACTAGGATGCATCCAACCAGCTATCTAGTCCAGGAGCTGACCAGGGCTTGTAGAAAAGAATCCATGTGTTCTAATCTTGAATAACCTCTATCCCTTGACATCTTTATCAGAGAGTTCTCTATAAGCACTGAAATCTGCAGCCAATAAAATCCCTTTACAGGGTCATTCAAAATGCCAAGAATGAAAACAAGATATGTGCATCACTATTGATATAGAGTTTTACTGGTCATTTTACATACTTGCATTTGAAGTTTATTTTTTAAATTATAACAAAGTGAAGGAAATCATGGGATATTACCCATGCATATAACAAAACTAGAAGAGAAAAAAGTTTGATACTTACACGAACCTACAAATGATGAGTTCTTTCCAAAAGTCAGTTAAAACAAAACAAATTTTCTCCAATCAGTAAATTCTGGAGATTAATAAGCTACTCTGATGGAGAAAGGGGTCAACCACAAGAAATTACAGATGTCTACCCATTAAAAAAAATTAAGAATTTAGGACTGAGATCCTTTTGCTTGTTGGAAATATTTCGCCCAGAGGACAAATTGTCATAGTTATTGCTATTAGCTCATTCACCAACTTTTTCCCTACAGGTTTTCTTTCTTTGGATAAAGAAAGATGTCCCACAGGAGACCATTATTAGCCAAGGTCTGAAGGTGGAAGTTTATCTCCCACTTCTAGGTACAGTGAAGGGGGAATCGGGCTTGGATACATCCAGAGTTTAGAGCCTCTTGAGTCAAAACACGATGTAACACTTATAAACAGATTGCTCTGTGCTGAGCCTGAGTTAATTATATAAAATTCTCATAATTCTGGACCCATGGTCTTCATATCACCACCTTAAGCTGAAGCATACTTTTTATGGGCTTTTCTACCCATCTCTTCCTCTTTAACTCCAGTGACAGGCCAGCTTAGGTCTTCATTAATCAATTTTCCTTTAACAACTGTCTCAAGCTTCCCAACCACTCTCTCTGCGTTGTCCAAATCTCTCTACCTAGATGGGGTACATAAAGGCCTCTCTAATCACAGTTCTTTCTTATGCTTCTCTCATGCTCAGATCTGATTCCATTTTCAAGGCCCACATTGAGCCTCATTTCCTTCAGTGTCTTCATCTCAAACAGCTGAGTCTCAAGTAATTTTCTTTCTTTGAACCCTTAAGACAATCTGCACCTTTTATTCTTTACTGCCTTGTGATTTCTGACACAGGTCATGGGCTGCATCTGATTTTTAATGCATATATATGCTGGGAGAAGCAGCCTCCCATGGGCCCTAAGTATGCCTGCAAGTTCTTGCTGGGTATGCCAAGTAGCCACAAAGCCTTGAACACCTTTTACCTGACTCATTTCCCTGGGTTGTGTTTGCAACAAGTAACCTTGAGGAGGGAAGTAACATCTCTCCCCAGACAAAGTGTAGGTTTGGTATAAAACCAAGCTCAGGGCTCCTCTCCTGTAACACAGTTCACTGGGAGTTCAGGCATCCATGATGAGTCCTTTGCGTCATCCCTGTGAAATTTGAGGGGCCTGGGGAATGGACACAAGCTGACATGAAGCTCTGTCTGCTACTTTTGCCATGAGTAATAAAGTCCTTTGTTTTTGAACCAAGAATTTCATGTTTTCTGCTAGGACCCAGGGAACTCTAACAGTCTATGTTTTGTTTTTTTTTTAGCTTAAAGTAGGTTGCTCATGGTATGATTCCAACTCTATCTTGAGAGAATATCAAGAGCAGAGACCAGGTCTTCTACTAGCCTTTAGCAGAATATATCATTTAAAATAGGTGATTGATGAAGATTTGTTTGAAAATTTATGGGAGATTTTATTGTCTTCTGAGTTTTAAGTTCTGACTAGAAAGAAATGATATGCTTAATTTCCAGACTTTCAACCACTCATATAGAAAAATTTACCATTACCTTTAAATAGAGTAATGGATACGCAATAATTTATACAAAGACTTTTCTTGGTAGCATGATCTATGTGAGTATGTGTGTATGTGTAAAATTTGTGATTTCATTTTCCTTAAAATTTCTTGAGTGATAAGATATATTCCAGAACAAGTTCCAGGGTATTTAATGTGTCTCTGTAGAAAGCAGTTCTTACTTATAGGTGTTTGTGTCTGGTTTAAAAACTTATCCTACAAAGGGAGTTAAAATTAGGCTGTCATTTGGAGAAGGTAAGTGATTCATGGAGAAATCTATGATATAGTTTCAAAGCACTAAAACCCATTTAGCATCCCCTACAAATGTAAGCCAATTTTTGGCCCTGCTCTGGCAACCCAAGCACCATCAATAACACAAATGTCTCTCCAAGAGTACAGGTTTGCTCTTTGCATGATATGTACTGTTTATTAAATGGTACTTTTACCTTTGAGCAAGGTTCCATAAAGAACATATACAACTTCCACTGTGGGGCAGGATTCTACCTTATTTAATAATTCAAAACATGTCCTCTGTATTCTGACGCAACAGTTTTTAGCCTTTAGTTGATGAATGTAAATTGCCTAAATTATAGTCTGTGTAAATAACTGTAATACATAGACTAATTATTTTCTTGTAGTTCTATCAAGTTTTAAAATCAGGAAAACTATTCGCCAACTTTCTGACATTAAAGGAAGGATAGTCAGGCAAAAAAGTATGCTTCTTTGTGTGTTTGTGGGTATATACATATATATGTATACCTTTTGTGTGTATGTGAATCTTTCCTATCAGTTCTGGGTTTCTAAAAACCCACTGTGACTAACCAACCCCTACCTTTAAACATATTTCAGACAAAGCATTATTTTTTAAAGTTTGCATGATTCTAAATCAATGTGTCAAGAAATTTTTGGAAAAGTAGTGTGTGCTGGTTTGAAGCAATTCATGTACCCTAGAAAAGCCATGTTTTAATCCTAATCAATCCTGTGGGAGCAACGGTATTTTCTAATCTCTATTTAGTACTATAGGTTGGAAACTTGATTAGGTTATCTCCACAGAGGTGTGACTCAATCAATTGTGGGCATTAAACTTGATTAGATGAAGGCATGTCTCCACCCATTCTATGTGAATCTTGATTGGTTTACTGGAATCCTATAAAAGAGGAGACATGTTGGAAACAGTTCCTTTTGAGAACAAGTAGAGAGCTGCAGAACCATGACAGAAGGTTGAGAGAACCACAGGGTCAGCCAGTGACTTTTGGAGATGAAGAAGGAAAATACCTCCCGGGAGCTGAAGGGGAAGCTAGCAGATGACGCCATGTAAACCCTGTGCCGTTCCAGCTGAGAGAGAAACACTGATTGTGTTCACCATGCGCCTTTTCACTTGAGAGAGAAACCCTGAACTTCATCAGCCTTCTTGAATCAGGGTATCTTTTCCTGGATGCCTTAGATTGGACATTTCTGTAGACTTGCTTTAACTGGCACATTTCCTCAGCCTAAAATCTGTTAACTTGCAACTTATTAAATTCCCCTTTTTAAAAGCCATTCCATTTCTGGTATATTGCATTCTGGCAGCTAGCAAACTAGAACATACGGCCTTACACATCAAAATATACCATAATTAGACAATAACTTAACTAGGGTGATATTGATAAAGCAACATAAAAAAGAGAACAGAGATCCTTATAAGAACAAAGTGGCATATATAATTTGTATTGGGATAACAAATAAGACAGATTTTCATGTGAAAAAAAAATGAGAGAGGAAAAGACCTTGTGAATCCAGATGTAAAAGTCCTAAACAAAATATTGATAAACTAAATTCAGCCGCATATTCTTAAATACATTATAATTAAGCTGGGTTTATTCCTGTGTGACAAGAGTACAGGAATTCTTGTAATTCTGTAAAATTCTAATTCTTGTAAAAATAAAGGATGTTTTAACATAAGATAATCTATTAATGGAATTCAGCACATTAAAGGAAATAAAACATAAGCTTTGGAAGAGATGCAAAATAGCAGATGACAGCTTTCAAGACTGGTTTTAAAGTCCCAAATAAACTAGAAATAGATGGGAGCTCCTTAACTAGAGAACCCCCAAAGCAAAGTTTCAGATAGGAGATGGAGATGGCTGCTATGAATCACTTCTATTCAACATAATATGGCAGGCCAAGCCATTGGAATAAGACAAGAAAAAGAAGTAACTTGTATACAAATTAGAAAGGTAATCTGTCATTAATCCAAGATGATATGATTAATTACATAGAAAATCCAATAATGTCTTCAAATGTTTAGAATTAAATAAGGTAGTTAGTTGGGTGATGCTGTTGGATATAAGATCAATATGCAAAATTAACCATGTTCTTGTGCACCAGCAATCAGGAGGTATGATTTTTAAGAAGACATGATTTACAATAGTGATAAAAATGTAAGTATAGAAAAAGATGGAAGAAATTATAAAAATTTTTTGAAAACAAATAAATGGTGAGATACATTGTAGTCATTACTTAGCAATACTCAATATTGTAAATAGAAATACTCAGCATTGTAGACATGTTCATTCTCTCCAAATCATTTATAAATCCAATACAATTCCAATAAAGATTACAACAGGGCTTTGTGTATATTGCGTTGGGACAAGGTAACTTTAAAATCTAGATGGTAGAACATAAGATAGACTTCCACTTCAGGTAGTTTGGCAGACTTGATAAAACAAGACTTCTGCAAAACATTCAGATCCCAAATAATGCATAAGTTTTAATGAATTGCTGACCTAGCAGGACATAGAGGACATCTCTGAAGGCCTCTCCACTTCTCCTCCTCCCCTTCAAATACCAACCTGGAGCCAAATCTAGAGCTGGGGAAAGTGTTAGAAACAGGGTTGTTCTGAGGGTAGATGTTAATACTGGCACTGGGACCTGGTTCCGTAGGCTAGCAGAAAGGGGAAGCTGCATAGAGACTCCAAAATTAAGTTCAGATCCTCACAAAGGACTAAAGTGTGCCCAGGTGTTCAGCAACCCCTGACTACCAGCAAAAGCAGACATGAATCGGTTTTGGAGGAAAGAATCTCCAGTTTAGGCCCAAGATTGCTACAAACAAATGAAAGCTCTCAATCAGAAATCATCCAGCATGCAAGAGCATGAGCTACCATCAGAGGGTGGTGTCAGAACAATTCTCAACTGCTTTAGATATCAGAGAGTATGCAGAATAGCGCAGATAGGTATAAAATGCTCAAAGAAATGAAAAAATGGAATCACAAAGATGAGCAAGGAGCAGTAGTGACTTAGAATGAACAAGCAGATCTAAAAAAAAGACTTTAAAGGATTCTACACATTCAGTTTTGATAGGTTATGGCAGAGGTGATATTCCAGAGATTTAACAGCTGGTACAGTCTGAGCCCCAGCTAATCAGAGAACCACGGTGCCAGGCATGATGCTCTATTTTCTAGGTCCTGGGAGATCCTGGGCTCCAGGGAAGGCAGCAGGGCACAGTGAATGGGGCATACTCATCAAGAATTTGTAAGTACTACATACCAGCACTGGTGTGCTGGTTTGAAAGGATGTATACTCCCTAGAAAAGCCATGTTTTAATCAAAATCTCATTTCGTAAAGGTAGAATAATCCCTATTCGATACTGTATATTTGAAACTGTAATCAGATCATCTCCCTGGATGATGTGATTTAGTCAAGAGTGGTTGTTAAACTGGATTAGGTGACGACAGGTCTCCACCCATTTGGGTGGGTCTTGATTGGTTTATCGGAGTCCTATAAAAGAGGAAACATAGTTTGGAGAATGGAGATTTGGAGAGAGCAGAGAATGCTGCAGCACCACGAAGCAGAGAGTCCACAAGCCAGCAACCTTTGGAGATGGAGAAGGAAAACGCCTCCCGGGAGCTACATGAAACAGGAAGCCAGGAGAAGAAGCTAGCAGATGATGCCGTGTTCACCATGCACCCTTCCAGATGAGAGAGGAATCCTGACCGTGTTCACCACGTGCTTTTCCACTTGAGAGAGAAACCCTGAACTTCATCAGCTTTCCTGAACCAAGGTATCTTTCCCTGGATGCCTTAGATTGGACATTTCTATAGACTTGCTGTAATTGGGACATTTTCTTGGCCTTAGAATTGTAAACTAGCAACTCATTAAATTCCCCCTTTTAAAAGCCATTCTGTTTCTGGTATATTGCATTCCAGCAGCTAGCAAACTAGAACAACTGGGAAACACAGCAACAGCCTTATTATTTTTTTTTAATTAGGGCACTTGGAGGTTTATAGAAAAACCACACAGAAAGTATCAAGTTCCCATATAACCCTCATTTACACATACAGTTTTCCCTATTATTATTATTTTTTTTACGTGGGCAGGCACCGGGAATCGAACCCGGGTCCTCTGGCATGGCAGGCGAGCATTCTTGCCTGCTGAGCCACCATGGCCCGCCCTTCCCTACTATTAATATTTTGCATTACTGTGGTATTTTTGTTACAATTGGTGAAAAAATTATTATTGTAACTATGCTTTTAACTTTGGCTTACTGTTTACATTAGGGTTCATTTTTAGGGTTATACAGTTTCATGTTTGTGTGTGTGGTAATGTATATACAACCTAGAACGTCACTTAAATCTTTCAGTCCTAATAGGAGAACCTTGACTAATACAATCAATATGCAAATATCTATTTGAATCCCTGCTTTTAATTCTTTGGGGAATAAATATCTAAAAACGGGGTTGCTAGGTCATATGAAAGTTTATATTTAACTTTTTGAGGAATTACCAAACTGTTCTTCACAGTGATTGCCCCATTTTATATTTCTGCTAATAATTTATGAGTGTTCCTATTTCTCCACATCCTCTCCAACACTTCTTTTTCTTTCTTTTTTTTTAATCATAGGCATTCTAGCAGATATGGGATGGTATCTCATTGTGGTTTTGATTTGCATTTCCCTAATGGCTACTGACAGGGAGCCTCTTTCAGTGTTTATGTATAGGCTATTTGTGTATTTTCTTTGGATAAAGGCTCTTCAAGTCTTCTGCCAGTTTTTGAATTGGGTTGTTTATGGTTGTTGAGGTATAGGAGTTCTTTACATATTCTCATAGTAAATGCTTATCAGATATATGGTTTCCAAGTATTTTCTCCCATTCTATAAGTTCTCTTGACTTTCTTGATGTTTTAAATTTTGATTAAGTTCCGTTTCTCTCTCTCTCTCTTTTTATTTTTCATTTGTTGCTTGTGCTTTTGGTGCAAAGTCTAAGAAAGCACTGCCTGATTCAAAGTCCTGAAATTTCCCTATATTTTCTCCCAGCAGTTTTATAGTTTTAGCTCCTTTATTTAGGTCTTTGATCCATTTTGACTTAATTTTTATATATGGTAGGAGGTAGGGGTCTACCTCACTCTTTTGCATATGGATATCCAGTTCTCCTGGCACCATTTGTCAAAGATACTATTCTTTCTCCACTGGGTGGACTTGCACCCTTGTCAAAGATCACTTGGTAAAAGGTATGAGGGTTTATTTTTAAACTCTCAATTTAATTCCATTGGTTTGTGCATCTGCCCTTTTGTCAATACCACATTGTTTTGATTACTGTAA
>PVIY010010570.1:56821-68353 GCA_004026745.1 Myrmecophaga tridactyla | reverse complement strand
GCCGCCCGCCGCTTCCTCCCCGCGACCCTGCGGCCTCCGGGCGAGGGCGGAAAAGCTTTGTGGGGTGGCCGCGGGCAGCGACACGCGCGCCCGGGCCCCGGGCAAACAAAGGGGGGATGTGAGCGGCCGAGAGTCCGGAAGCGGGGCGCCGGTGGGGGCCGGGGGCCGGGCGCTGCTCTCCCTCGGAGCCCATTGTTCGCAGGGCGCACTTCCACACGCGCCCAACAAGAAATGAACACATCCTGCAGCCGCTTATCACCGCGTCGACAGCCGAACAAACAGCAGTTATTTCGCACGGGAGGGGGGCCTTTCTTCCCCCCCAGTCTCCGTCTATTTAATGGGATGAGCAGGTCTAAGAAATCTGTCCCAAGAGCCCCTCACCCAAGCCCTCCCCTTTGTTTCCGCACTGCCCTGAGACACCTTGCTATGACTCAGGATTCTCCTGCTACTAAATGGCTGAGTTATTTAGAAAGCTGTCCGGTGGTTTTGGGGGGGAGAGCTTTATTTTTCTTAGGGCAGATATTCTGAAGCATCCCTGCATAAAGCGATTTTATGTATTTATTTATTTGTAATAACACTAAATGAGTTAAGCCTTAGAATATGCCACGTATGCAAATGTATTAATCCTTTTTCTCCATAACGACACTGAGTTTGGTAGTATTTTTATCTTCATTTTACAGATGAGGAAAGGACGACCCAGAGGTTCCCCCGCCCCCCCCTCCACCCCCATGGCGGTAGAGTGAATACTGGGGACCACCGGGGGTGGAGGGAGGGGGGCTGGAACCCAGGTCGGTGTCTCCAGAATCATGCGCGTAACTTCTGCAATGACGCCTTACAACTTATTTTTACGCCTATGCGTTGCTCTGATTTAACTTTTAATTTTATGTTGATCACGGAAATACAGGATTTTTCTGCGGCCTGTGCGCTTACTGAACTTTTTCTCATTTATCCAATCAAGTTGGCTGATTGTGACCTAAACATCCCCTTTAGTGAATTAACAGTATCTATTTTCTGTAAACCTGGGCCCTACAGCGCTATTCTAGAAAAATGCAAGCCCCGGCTCTGCCAGGATTGTCCATGTCAGCTTCTTGTAGTAGCTGAACTTAACTGAATGAACTTGTTTACTTCTGATTAGGGTCCAAATGCTGTTTGGCAACAGAGGCTTGTCCAAATGAAAAAGACGCTGTCCATACCTAAAGCAGTAAATAATTCACTGGCTGATCAGGAAAGATAATAACCAATAGCTAAAATTAAATGTGATAAAAGAATACAGGTGTGAGATCAATAGTTTTACCTTGGGGTGGAAGAATGTCACAAAGAGATTTAAATGCTTCAAAATACTCTTAACCTGTTATAAACCTAAGAAATCACTCATTTAACAATTGTGTTGAATCCCCTTATCGTGTCAGACGCTGTTAAAAAACAGACCCTATTTTCATAGTTTACAATCTAGTGGAGGAAAATAACAGTGAACTAAATAACCACCAAATACTTGAAAATTACAGTTATCAATCTGTGCTCATTTTTATCCTTGAATTTTATTTTTTCTTTAAGAAAAATAAAGGTGGAGTCACACTATGAAAGAAATAGTCCAGCCTTTATACCAATATGGTATTTTTATATTCCTGGTGGATATTTTAGGTAGCTTGATATGTGAAGAATTGACTGAAATATGCATTTCAAAATAAAGATTAAGGAAAGGGTAAGAAATAAAGTTAAGTGAAGAGGAAATGCAGATAGAGAAGGATTGTGGATAATTATAACTCATTTATTGACTTTATAACTTGGCAGGCATTGTTCTAAACGTGATGTATATATGTGGTCTCAATATCCACAACAATCCTTTGAAATTGGTGCTGTTATAAGCTACATTCAGAAGAGGAAACCAAGACCCAGAGAGGTTAGGGAACTTGCCTAAGTCATTCAGTTATTAAATATCAAAAGCAGAATACCAACCAATCATGTCTGGTTCTGGAAGCAGCTGGACTGTGCTGCTGTCCAGTTAGGTAGACAGGCAGAGGAGAAATGGAGAAGAGAGGAAATAACCATAGGAAACATAATGAAGAGAGCAGCATGCAGAGAAATAAGACAGAGATAGAGACCTAGAACCTAATAATAGTGCATATTGGTAAATTCATAGATTCTGGGGTAAGAGACTCCTGGATTGACATGAGTATTAAATGACCTACCTGAAGGGCTTCAGTGAAACTTGCTGGCTTACTAAGGGATGGCTCAATTAATGCCATTTATTCCATTCTTTCCGAATTGTTGGATGAAATATTCTTGCCTTACTAAGTTTGTCTGTTCCCTTGAGGAGAAATCTGGACATAAAGTACGCCCCTCTCTACTTCTGACCTCATCTGTGTTTCAGAGCTGAGAAATGGAGACAAAGAATGATCATATAGAATGAAGCAGTCCGCTGGCCTAAAGTTGCTTCTGTGCAATGTGCGACTGCTGTCTCTGTGCACGGTGATGGTAGGTGGTGGTTTACCTCCATCTCTCTGCTTGAGAAAGGCTCTCCTTTCTCTCAGGTAAAGATATGATGGGTAGATAGAAATATCTCCCTCTCTTTATTCCGGTGTGTTCCTGCTGTTCTGCCTCAACTCCTCATCTGTTTGTAGTTACTGATGTCAGGCATGTTGTTGACCAATAATCTTCTTGGAACTCTTTATCTGCTTTTGTGTGTGTGTTTGGTTTCTTTCTTTCTCTCCTTTTTTTTTTAGTATGTCAGTGGAAAGGTAGGGTGGGAAAAATCAAGGTTCACAGCTTTCTGCTTTCACAAACCAAATGTGAGCACATTAATTTTCGAGGTGGCCCATTTTTTAGTGGCACAAGAGAATTTAAGTTCAAACACAGTCACCAACTTCAATCTCTTACCCAGTGAGTCTTTCTATAACATTCTGGATAGATCTTACAAAGTTCTGGATCTATAGGAAAACTAAAAGTCATTTGGGCCAACCTCCCATCTAGAGCTCGATTCCTGAGACTCTTGAACTTCATGTGAAGAACGAGCTATTTTTTAAGGTAGTTCACCTCATTCAAATAGAAAATTTGGGAAGAATTTGTACGGTTTTCAATAGTTATTGAATGTTACCTATCCTTCTCATAAGATGTCTGACATTTATCAATCATCCTCTGTCTAAATCCTTTTGGATTTAGTAATAGGACACTTAATGTTGTGTGGGGCAGGTCTAGTTCTTATATAAGACAATCTCTCAAATCTCTGAAAACTGATCTTCTGACTGCATTCCATATGTAACAATCTTGACTCTGCAGACCATGTGCCACCAAATTTCATCCAACAATACTCATGCAATATATTTTCAAGATTGCTCACTGTCTAAATTGCCCTTCTATGGACGATTCATATAAGATATAGAAAAAAGAATCAAGCACAGTACTTCAAATGTGGTTGACAAGGACAAAGTAAGGAGAGTGGATGGGGAGTCAGGACGAATCTACTGCTATGGCTGTAAGTCATCAGTTCTTCACTTTCAAGTACAGATCCTTCATTTAGACTTGGAGGAAAATTTTGCCAGGATCCAATTCAGGTAAAAAAAATTTAGAAGCTCACTATTAAATCTGTTAATTCTGATGCTCAAGTTTTAAGAATGCAGCCAAAATGCTTTATTAATTTGTTTCTGTTGATGCTTTGTTTGCTTGGTTTCATTTTGGATCCATTGTAACTGTGAGCTTGCATGTTATTTCAGGTTAGGTAAATCTTTCAGTTTTTTTAAATTTACTTTTTCTTATTTATGTGTAGTTTTCAAAAATGTATGCAGCTGAGTAATCACCAACAAAACCAAAAAAAAAAAAAAAAAAAAAAAGCAGCTTATCCCCACCATCATTCCCCATGCCATTTTATAGTAGACCTTCTCCCCCAGTTCCTGGCAACTTACTGTTACATCATTGTCCTATAATGTTGCTTTTTCTAGAATGTCACATTGAGTCTATCTGTTTTTACTTTGCATAACACACTTGAGATTCATCATAATGTTGTTGTATTGTCTGTGGTTTGTACCTTTTGGTTGTTGAGTAGTATTCCAGTGTATGGATAAAGTCCAGCCCCTGTTTCCTAAGTGATGGTGTCATTTTGCATTTCCACCAGCATGTATAGAGACCATGTATTCCTTTATTCTCCATTTAATGTCCATGGGATAAATAGTGGTGTCCCCTCTTTCATTCTTGATGATGGCAGTTTGGGTTGTCTCTCATTTTTTCTTGATTAATGTGGTTAGAGGTTTATATATTTTGTCATCTTTTCAAAGAAACAGCTTTTTGTCTAATTTCTCTATTGTTTTCCTATTTTCAGTCTCATTGATTTCTGCGATAATTTATATTTCCTTTCTGCTGCTTAATTTAGGTTTAAATTTAATTTAACCTAATTAAAACCTTAATTTGCTTTTCTTTCTCTGATTTCCTAGGACAGAAGTATGCATGCTGATTTCAATTTCTTTTTTTCCTAATATTTATATTTAATGTTGTACATTTCTCTCTGAGCATTCTTTAGCTGCAGCCCACAATTTTGACAAGTTGTATTTTCATTGCCATTTAGTTCAAAATATTTTTAATGTCTTCCCCAATTCTTCTTTGACTCCGTGATTATTTGTAAGTGGGATTAGTATCCAAATACAAGGGACTCTTCCAGTCATCTTCCTGTTATCGATTTTTTATTTGACTCTTTTGTGGTCTGGAGATATATTTTGTTTGATTTGTTTATGTGTGTTATATGGCCAAGAATGTGGTCTGTCTTGGCAGACATTCCTTGTGCCCTTGAGAAGCCTGGTGTCAAATGAAGTGTTCGATAAATATCAATTAGATCAAGTAGATTGACATTGCTGATCACTTCTACATACTTACAATTTTTCTGCCTGCTGATCTATCAATTACTGAAAGAAAGACATTAAAGTCTCCTAACATAAAACTTGATTCTGCATTTCTCCTTTCAGTTACTTCAAATTTGTCCATATTTTTTGGGGGGGAGCGGGGGCAGGCTCCTGGAATCAAACCCAGGTCTCCAGCATGGCAGGTGAGAATTCTGCCACTGAGCCACCACTGCACCGCCCTGGCCACATGTATTTTGATACTGGATTGTTGGGTACATACATGCTAAGAATTGTTATAGCTTTTTGGAGAATTGACCATTTTATTATTATGTAATATTCTTCTTTATCCCTGATAATCTTGCTTGTTCTAAAGTCTGCTTTGCTTCAAATTAATATAGCTACTCAAACTTCCTTTTGATTAGTGTTAGCATGGTAATTATTTGCTGATCCTTTTCTTTTAGTCTGAGCCTTTTTACTTGAAGTTGATTTCTTGTAGACAACATGTAACTGGGTATTTTTTAATCCACTCTGACAATCTCTGACTTGTACTTGGCATATTTAGACAATTCACAATTAAAATGATTATTGATATAGTTGGATACAAATTTACCATATTTATAACTGTTCTCTGTTTATTGCCTTGTTCTTTGTTTTCCCCTTCTCTATGGCCTTTTCTTGCATTCTGTGGTTTCTCTTAAGCTTTTTTAAAACTTTTTATTTGAAAAACTTTGAAACTTACAGGACAGTTACAAAAATAATACAAACTCCATACAGAGAACCCCAATGCACTTCTACCTCGCCCCATATACCCAGGTCCACTAATTTTAACACTTTGCCATATTGGCCGTATCATTCTATCTATCCATCAATCTATCAATCTATCTATTTATCAATCCATTGTCTGAACACTTGAGTATAGGTATATATATATATACACACACACCTATTATGTTCCTTAAATACTTAATACTGCTATGTACATTTCCTAAGAACAAGGTTATTCATTTATGTACCCACCTTAAGTGCAGTTATCAAATTCAAGAAATTTAACAATAATATTACCCTTACAGTCTGTATTCCAATTTTTTCATATGTGCCATTAATGTCCTTTTGGGCCTTTCTCCTCCATTAATAGAATTAGTTCAGGGTCTTGTATGACATTTAATTGTCATTGTTTTCTTAGTGTTTTTTTTTTTAAATTGTGAAAATATATATACAAACTTTCTCATTTCAACCACTCCCCAAAAAAGCATTCACTGGAATTGATCACGTTCACAATGTTGCAATAACTTCATCACCTTCCATTACTAAAAACTCTCCAATGTCCCCAAAGAGAAACCCAACACATATTATGCATTAACTTTCCATTCCCTCTGCCCTCTACCTCTGGAAAGTAGTACTTTAATTTGTCTCTCTATGAGCTTGCATATGCTCTGATATTTTCTTTGAAGTTGCAAATTAAACATCCTAAATCAATAACATCTTTTTTCCTGGTACCAACTTGACTTCAATAGTATATAAGAACTATACTCCTAGCCCTCCTTTCACTTACCTTTATGTAGTTCAAGTCACAAATGACATGTTTATGCATTGTGAGTCTAAAATCACTGCTGTATCATTATGTTTTATGCATTTGCTTTTAAATCCTATGGGAAGTAAAAAGTGGAGATACAAATCAAAAAGACAATATTGCTTGCATTTGTATATACGCATATCATCACCTTCATTGAAGGTCTTCATGCGGCTTCAATCTATTGTCTATTTCCCTTTCCTTTCACCCTGCAGAAGTCTCTTTAGCATCTCTAGTAGGGCTGTGGTAGTGGTGACAAACTCCTTCAGCTTTTGTTTATCTGGGAATGTCATGATCCCACTCTCATCTTTGAAAGACAGTTTTGCCTCACATAGAATTCTTGGTTGGCAAATTTTTGCTTTCAACACTTTAAATATGTCATTCCACTGCCTTCTTGCCTCCATGGTTTCCAATGAGAAATCGTCATTTAAGTTTACTGAAGTTCCCTTGTGCATGTACATGAGATGTTGCTTCTCTCTCGCAGCTTTCAGAATTCTTTATCTTTGGCATATGACAGTTTGATTATAATATTCCATGGCATGTGTCTGTTTGGGTTTATACTGTTTGGAGTTCGCTGAGCATATTGGATATGTATATTTATGACTTTTGTTAAATTTGGGACATTTTCAGCCATCATTTCTTTGAACATTCTCTGTGCCCCTTTCTCTCTTTCTTCTCTTTTGGGGATGCCGACAATTCATATATTGGCATGCTTGATGGTGTCCCACAGGTTCCTCAGGCTCTATTCTGTATTCTCCATTCCTTCTTCTTTGTGTTCCTCAGACAGGATGATTTAAAAAGGTCTTATCTTAAAGTTCACTGACACTTTCTTCTATCATGTCTAATTTATTAAGCATTTCATATTATTTCATTTTGTCTACTTCTTAACATATCGTTTATATTCACTTTTTAAATTTTTTAAGTTCTTGCCCTAGACTTGGTAATATATTTTTGACTAATTTAAAACTGCCTTCTAATTACACTGTACTGCTTCATGTGTAGTATAGGTTCCTATAAAAGAGTTTTCCCAATAACCCTCTCATCTCTTGTGACATTGCTGGTTCCTTTCATTTATCCACATACTATAAATATCCAAAGATATTTTTACTATTATTGTTTTAAACAGTTATCTTTTAGATCTATTAAGAAGAAAAAAAACAAAAGAATTTATTTTACCTTCCTGTATTCCTTTCCTAACATTCCTCCTTTTTTGAGAAAAAAGAGGGAAAAAAAGAGAGTACTTACAAGTTTCTGATCAATATCATTTCTCAGTGCCTGGACAACTTTTTAATTAACGTTCCTTACAGGTAAGGAGATTTGGGGTCTTATATCTTTCTAAATGCTCCTGAAATTCTAGATTTCATGATGGCAGTTTGTCCTACAGTGATAGTTCTTTGATGGAGACCAGAAAAATCATTGGTTTTCACTTTCTCCAGCTATTTCTTGTTATAAGGTTGGAAGTCATGACATCAAAATTGTTTACCTGTTTACCTCTGAAACTGGAAATCTTTACAGTGTTTTTTTCTTTTTTTAATGGTATTCCAGCTTTGCATTTCTAAGATAAACACCACTTGTCATGATATATTATCCTTTTTCATATATTCATGGATTTGATTTTCTAAAAATTTGCTAATCATTTTTGAAACATTTTTATTAAAAGTATTGACTTGCAGTTTTCTTTTCTAGTAATGGTTCCCCTCCCCCGCATTTTAGTCTGACAGTGTAACACTTGTTTCACAAAATAAGCTGGGATTTTTGAAAAGACGTTTTTAAAGCATTAGTGGTATTTCTTCCTTAATGTTTGATAGAATTTTCCAGTGTGCATTGTATGTTTGTGGCATGTCATTTTCTATATATGTCAGTTAGGTCCAGCTTGTTTCTAATGTTATCCAAGTTGTCTATATTTTACTGATTTTCTGTATACTTACTCTATAAATTACTGACAAAGGAGGGTTGTAAGTTCCCTCAGCTATAGCTGTGGACTTCTTTATTTATCCTATTAGTTTTGTTAGCTTTTGCTTCATGAACTTTCAAATTGTATTATTGGGACTTTTTGATGTATTGACCCTTTTATTGTTATTTATTCCTGGTAATAGTCTGATTTTTTTTTTTGTCTCACTTCATATTTCTTATGCTTAGTGTAACCTCTCTGTACTTTATATTTAAAGTGGGTTTCTTGTAGCCAGTACTTATTTGGCTGTTCCTTTTATATCCAGGCTGAAAAAGACTCTAATTTCTGTCTTTTAATCTCCATGCTTAGAACATTTTTATTTAAAGTGATACTTAAAGCAGTATACTTCATATCTCCTCTCATCATTTCTACTATTTTTAGTATCATGTATATTTCCTCTTTTTCTGGACTCTCTAATCTAGTATTTTGTTTTCTGTTTGCAATAGTTTTACATTTCAAATAACTCATTTCATCCCATAAGCTCATATGCCCTGGGGATATTGGATGCTATCTGTGTCAGCCCTATTGAGTTCAAGAACAGAGGAGTTAAACCCTAGGGTAGAGAACTTCTTACTCTAGGTCTTTTTTTACCATTCTCTGCCCCTTAACAGAGTTTTTGAGCTGCAAAATTTTACTCCCGTAGACACCCTCCCCAGAGGTCTAACATCTTTGTTATAGGGCCAGGGACTGGTTGTTCCAAGCAATTAAGGAGGTAAGGAAAGAACCAACCATCAAAAGCTTATTTTCTACTCCCAGCCATACACACACACACACATACAGTCTTCCATGTACCTTATGCCCACCCTTTACATACACCAGCTGGAAAGATTTCTCTGTTTCTGCTTGGGCTTTTCATAGTTTCCATTTTGATATTTAGTCTCCATTGTTCCTATCTGGAATTGATAGTGCTTCAGGGAACCAATAAATTTAGGAACTGTTTTGATTTAAAAACACTTGGCATTTTCACACTATTTATTGAGAACTTGCTGAGCACCCTGTTATGGTATGGAGAACTTTCTATGAAGTTCTATGGGAGCATAATTGTTTTAGTTTTCCAGAGCTACTATAACAAATACCATGCAAAGGATTAGCTTAAACAATGGGAATTTATTGACCCATCATTTTGAAGCTAGATGTCTAAAATCAAGATCTCAGCCATGCTTGTTTGTAGTTTCTGATACTAGTGGCTGGCAGTCCTTGGGGATCCTTGGTTTGTATCTCTGCCTCCATCAAATGCCTGTTTTCTCTCCTTTCTGGCTTCTGTGACTCCCCCATTCTTTTTACAAGCCTAACGCAATCTGGATTAAGGTCTTCCAATAATCTGGATAATCACCATACCTTAGCTAAAATAACACCTTCAGAAGGTCCTATTTGCAGTGGATTTATATTCACACACATGGGGATTAAGATTAAGAATATGTATTTGTTGAAGTACATAATTAAAACTACTACAGCAGCAATAGAAGAGATTGAGATTTCCTATGAGAATCTGATTCCATCAAATCTCAATGATCCCTCTTTACTTTGTTTATTACATATAGCCCACCTCAATGATCCTCCCTAGATGTGAGGATTCTAAAAAAATCCCCAAGTAATACTATATTCAGCCAAGGTTGAGAACCACTGTTATAGTCTCACCTGTTGTCTTTGATAATATTAGTTTCTTCTATTTTGGCATACCACTGTTCTCTTGCTCCCTCAAAAGTTAAAGTATTCTTGTCCAAGTTAGCAAATCACCTGCTAAACTTTGTCATCCTTGGTTTCTCTGAGATAGGCTCTATTTTCCTCCCAGGAAGTCATGTTCAACAGTGTACAGACTACTGATTTTTGCAACAAACCAACTATATTTTAGCATAGAACCTTTTGAAGTATTTTAAAACTATATCAGACTTTGTCAGCAAGAGCGTGTTAGTGTTTTTAATTCATTTTCTTAGCATTATCAAAAATAATATTTGGGAACCCAGTTGACCTATTAAATTCTGTGATTTATACAAAAATCCCACACTGCATACATTATATGAGTGAGAATAAATATTTAGTTTCTTGAAATTCTTAAGAAATGAGAAGACCACTAAATTCTCTTCAGAGATTGTGGTGTACCAAGGATAACCAGAAGGTATGCTGACATGAATTTTGAGCAAAGTGTTCAATGCAGCCAAGTATAAACCTTACAACACAGCAACAACAAATCTTGAGTATTTGCACCATTTTGCTAATGGTATAAAAATAGTTCTCAGTCAGTTTATACCTGGAATTAAAAACAATGTGCCATATGATACCTTCACTGGTGCTATCTCAGCTTCAGCTGCATGTATTATATGCGAATCATTGTTAGAAAAATACTGCAGAACAAATATATTCTTAAAAATACCCAAATCACTATTAAAAACTTAAAAGTATTAGCTGTGTTGATCAATGCAGTTACTATAGCAATAGATCCAACAGTAGTTTATAAACATATACATATATGATACTTGTTTGTGTGTGCCAAGACAGAGCTAATGGAGTTTGATCTTTATATACTTTGAGATAGACAACTAGACTAACATAACTAGCAAAAAATATTATTCATACTAAATTTAATAACTTGTAAAATCTAAAAGTAGCATGTGAAAGCTTATTTATATTTATTTCTGTACTCTGACTTGCTTACAGCTACTAATATAGTGATGGAGGGCATTTTATTTGACTTCATGCTAACTTACTTGACTTTTCTTCTAGAAAAGAAAGCTTTCTGGGTTTAGGATTATGGAAAACAGTGGTCATTCGCATTATTGTTAGGCATGGAGTCGTTAAGGATTCCACACAAGACAGTAAGTCAAAGATTAACAGATTTCTTAGAATTTTCTTTCTGAAACCTAACATTATGAACCTTTATTTGTGATTCAGCAGGCTCAAAATAGCCATATATGAAAAGAAAGTAGTATATTGGAAGTTTATGTATTTTCTGACGAAGTGAAGCAGGGTTTATTTGCAAGATCTTTGGGCTCATTTACTTTCATTGCCTCTCCATCTGTTTCAGATGGTTTGTCATCTTTAGCGCCAGGGAATGGCAGTCTATCCAATTTAACCCACACTGCTCAGCTCATTTAACTAAGTCAATGGCTGGTTATGTCAGAGTTGTTTTTTTTTTTTTTTTTTTTTGGATATTCACTGAAATAGCAACTAGCCAACTAGTAAGCAAA
>PVIY010010570.1:8593-56721 GCA_004026745.1 Myrmecophaga tridactyla | reverse complement strand
CCTCTAGAGAGTCACTCATCAGGAAATGAAACAAAAATTCAGGGCTAATTGTTAACAGCAGTTACTACTGAGAAGTAGAAATGGGGGAGGACTTTTTTATGGTTGTATGTACTTCTCTACTGTTTGAGTTTGTAAACAATGAGACTGCATTACTTTTAAGATACAAAGGAACAATAGAAAATATAGTTACTAATAGATATGGCTTTATAATTCTTCCACCTAATGATATGAGCTCTTGCATGAGGTAATGGAATTAAAAGGGAGCACGGAGCGCTTCAGTTGTGTTCTGCTATTTTTGAACAGCTGCAAGCAACCCTGAATCATTCTTCTGTTTCCCCTTAGTTCATTATTCCTTTTCTTATTGAAGTGAAATTCACATGGAATTAAATTCACCATTTTAAAGTGTACAATACAGTGGGATTTAGTGCATTCACAGTATTGTAAAGTTATCACCTCTCTCAAGTTCCAAAACATTTTCATCACCCAAAAGTAAACCCTCTACCCATGAAACAGTTGCTTCCCGTTCCTTCCTCCCTCAGCCTCTGACAACCACCAATCTGCTTTCTGTCTCTACGGATTTATCTACAATGCTTGTTTCATATAAATGGAAGTATACATTGTTTGTTCTTTTGTGACTGGCTTTGTTCATTTAGGATACTGTTTCAAGCTTTATCCACATTGCCACTTGTATCAGCACTTCATTCCTTTTGATGGTGGAATAATGTTCCATTCAATGCATATACCACATTTTGTTTATTCATTTGTCTATTGATGGGCATTTGGGTTCTTCGGTAGATTGAGTTATGTACCCCAATTTAGACGAGTTCTTAATCTTTATTAGCATTCCTGTGGGTATGAACTCATTGCAGATAGAATGTCTTAAAGACATTAAATTAAGGTGTGGCACAACTGAATAAGATTGGTTCTTAGTCCAGATTAATGGAGTCCTTTATAAGCAGAAGAAATATAAAGTAAGAGAAAATCATGGGGAGGAGGTGAGACCCAGAAGCTAGAATTTGACAGAAGCAGGGAGAGAAAGGAGAGAACATGGCCATGTGATATGAGGCAGGATACAAGCTGAGGAACTCCCAGGGGCACCAGCTGCCAGCTTCAGAATGTTAAGACTTTGGGGAGAAACCATCACTTTACTAGTACCCTGATTTTTGGAATTCTTCTAGCCTCACAATCAGAAGCCAGTAACATCCCATTGTTTAAGCCAGTGCATTGCACTGTATTTGTCATGGAAGGCTGGCAAACTAAAATAGGTAGTTTCCACCTTTTGACTTTTGCAGTAATACGCCTATGAACTTGTTGTATGCTATGAACTTGCTGTATAAGCATTTTTTTTGAGTCCCTGTTTTCAATTTTTTTGGATATATATACCTGGGAGTAGAATTTCTGGTTTATATGATATTCTGTGTTTGATTTTTTTAGGAATCACCGAACAGTTTTCTACAACGTGTTATTCTTTGTCAATCCCTCGTTTCTCTCCTTCATTTTCTTCCCTTGTCCTTATTTAAGTTACTCTTCTCTTCCAAGGAGAAGCAGCCATACTGCTGTGGCAAGATGGCCTGACTTGTGGGGCATGCCCGTCTCCTATTAACTGGGCATGTTGTTTAGGTCTCTGAGCCTCAGTCTCCTCTGCCTCAAATATAGGATACTGTTAATGTTTACTTCACATAGTGGAGTAAATACTATAATTACATTAAGTGCCATAATGTATGCTAAAGTGCTTGGACACTGTAGACACTCAATATTTATTAATATATGAATTGGGCATGATCAAAGAATTATATAAGGTGTGAGAGAGCCTTTTCTAGTCCCCTGAACACCTCCCTGCTGGCCTCACTTCACATTCGTGTTCCACATCCATTAAAATACAGTGAGGAACAACCATATGACCTGGCAGTTCCAGGTGCACACTACAAGGTATGCACCCAAAAGAACTGAAAGCAGGAACTCCAACAGGTCTTTGCACCCCAATGTTCATAGCAGCATCGTTCACAATTGCAACAAGAGGAACAACCTAACTGTCCATCAACCGATGAAAGGATGAGTAAAATGTGGTGTATACATGCAATGGAGTGTCATTCGTTATTGAAAAGAAATGAAGTCTTAGTACATGTGACAACACGGATGAACCTTGAAGACATCATGTTGAGTGAAATGTCAGACATAAAAGGACAAATACTGTAGTTTCTTACTGATTTGGAATAATTCAAATAAGCAAATTCGTAGAGTCAGAATCTAGAATATAGTTTACTAGAGGGCTGGGTGGGAATAGGGTGTTAAGGCTTAAAGTGTGTAGAGTCCCTATTTGTAATGATGGGAATGTTTTGGTAAAGGATGTAGTGATGATAGCACAACATTCTGAATGCATTTAACAACACTGAAATGCATCTGAATGTGATTAAAAGGGGAAAATGCTGGACTGTATATAAAGTAACAGAATTAACATTAAAAAACCCATGGAGCTACACTACAGAAGTAGTGAACCCTAAGTTGAACCACGGACTATACTTAATAGTACATTTATAAAAATGTGCTGTGATCAATTGTAACAAGTGTTCACACCAATGCGAGTTGTTAATGATAGAGTAGTTAGTACTATGACTATCTTCTATGCTGTGTGTGATTGTTCTGTAAGCCCACATCTTTTCTAATAAAGAAAAAGTACACGAGCATGCAATCATAACATATTCAAAATATACGTGAGAAAGACATAGACGAAGAAGCATGAATACATTGGTACCTCTTCTTTGTTAAGATCTATTGCTTCTAAGGACTAAAAAAAATGATCTGTTAGGGGAGAAAGTTTGCTTTGAAGTTCTTCATGTTCTGAATGATGAACATTTGCCATCTACGACTTCCGTTCTGTATCCATCTAAAATTGTCACCCCTCTGCTCACCATCCTCAAAGGCCATCCCACCTTATTCAGAGTGAAATCCAGAGTCATTACTGTGGCCTCCAATGCCGCCGTACTTTGGCACTCACCACCTCTCTGACCTCATCTGTTGCCACGGGCCTCCAGTTCATTCCACTCTGGTGAAAGTGGCCTTCCTGCCCCACACACCAGGACACCCCAATGCACCCTTTGCTTACACCACCCTCCGGGCTCCACCTCCAGGACACCATGTTGACCACAGTGCATCGTTTAAGGTTCTTCTTTCCGGAATGCTCTTTCAGAAGCCACAAACATGACCAGCTCCACAGTTGCTTCAAGTGTCTGCAGTCAATTGTTATCCTAACAGAGTGGTCATCCCTGAGCACCTTTTAGGAAAGAGTTCCCTTACCCCCCACCACTTTCTGTTCTGTTTGTCCTACTTTACTGTTCATAGCATTTGTCATCCCTGTTGTGTTACGTGTTCATTTATTTATTTTATTGTTGTGTATCTTTCCCCTGTAGGTAATATGTCTCTTAGTGAAAGGCCTTTATTGTTTTTTTTTTTAATGCTTTTCACCCAACACCCAGAATGATGACTATTTCATATTGGTGTCTCAATAAATATCTGTGCCAAAATAGCCATCAATACAACTAATAATACTACAAAGCATTAAATTGTTTTTGGGGGGATATTACACTCATTATGCAAAGTAAATTGCTCATTGAAGCAAAATTAAAACTTTTGTCAAATTCTCCTCCTATCTCCCAATGAAATATAAAAAATTTAAATGCAGAATAGATGTTTATGTAGGTAATAAACTCCCACAAGGCTGAAACTCTGTCCTTATACATTTGTTATAAGAAAAATCCTATGAGTGCTGAATTAATATGGATCATGATTGATTTTAAATGCATGGTGTTTTGCACTGGTATTCAGCCAACATCTATATTCAATTAAATAATCATTACAGTTGCCTGAGTTTGTGTGTTACACTAATGACAAGAGCGATACTTGCAAAAGCTGGATTTTTTCTTTTTTCTGGGATGATATAGGTGCCACGCAAGTCTGGGTAAGATGCAGAAATTTGAAATTCTGTCCTCATAAATTAGTTCATGCAGAGTGGAGTCTCAACTCATGTGAACAACTAATTTTAAAATCTCCATGTTCATGTAAAAAGAGAACGAAGGAATCCTTCGTTTCTCTTGAGTTTTGGGGATCAGCTGGAGAACAGATTTGCATCAATTTTAACTGTAAAATGTGTCACTTTTCTCATCATTGAATCTGCAGCAACATCTCATTCTGTAGCTGATTCACCTGCTCTGCCAGGTGTCTTCACCCACCATTTTTATAAATATTTGTCTAAAGTCTTCTTTTTTTATCATTCTGTTTTTGTGTAATATTAGAAGAACCAGAGCCAATTTGTTAGGGAAAAGCAGGTTTTCCAGTTTTTCTTTTGGCTGTTGGTGACTTTGGTCTCTGAATCTCCCCCTCATTCTTGGCTGGCATGAAACAAATTTCTCTGAGCTGAAAGCAGGCTCTGGGTATTAAAAAGAAAAGAAAAGAGATAACCTGTTGTCTTTCCAAGTGTCTCAAGTCACACCTATGTGTGAGCACTTTCCCAGCATGTCTGTTTCTCTGGGAATCATTTCACACTTGCAGTTTTTATATCGCGCGACAAGGGTGTTGGCTTTGGAATCAGACAGACTTGGATTTGACTTTCACCTTTCTCATTCCACAGCTCTTGAGATCCTCAGCAAATTAGTTGATCTCTCCGGACCTCAGCCTACTTATCCATGTAATGCGGGGAACTGCAGTGCAGGATTGCTGTGAAATCCTTCCTTTCGATTCCTGTTCACAGGTCCTCTTCTCAGAGAGACCTTGACCATCCCACATAAAAGTACATCCCTGCTCCATGGCCCAATTTCCAAAAGAGATCTGCTGCTTATTTTATAGGGAGAATGATTTGAACAACCTAACATCTGCATACAGACTCCCTTTCTATTCCTTTCTATAGGCTATCCAATAGTTTTCAAACTTAGAGTGCATGGGAATTCCTCAGCAGGTTGTATTTGGGAGATTTGGGACATCCTCAAGTGTGCATATAATAGGTGGTTTTCACCCTCTGTGTAGATTTCAGAATTTAGAACTCTTAGAAGACATAACATTACAGCAAATAATGCCAAATAAAGTAGTGCAAATGCCACATAAATGGGTGTTCAGCATTTTTAACAAAAGAATCCTAAGGAACAATCTTCAGTTAGTATTCAGTCCTCAAGGTCAGGCCCACTTTGACTTTTCTATTTGCCCAAATTTACTGTTCCTGAGATTAACTCATTCCTAAGGCTTGCTGAGCTTTTCTCCCCAGGTCTAGTAAATGCTTCCCTTTGCTTTCTCCATGCAACTAACTCCTTGTCTTAATAAGCTTGGCAAGTTTCTAATTCCCAGAGTCTTGTTTTCATTTTGCTGATGCAAGGACTCAATCACCCTAGCTGGTGTCCTTATAAGCCCTGCTCCACCCTAGCTGGACATAAGTCCCACTGAGTTACGGGAGTTCTTTCTGGAGCTCTGCAGATCGTGTGTCTCTAGATTCTCTGTTGACTGCATTAGTCCTGCTGGGTGTCTCTGAGAACATGCCAACCCCCTAATAGGCCTACACACACAGTCACTTCTGTATCCCTCACTTGAGAGAACAGGGTGGGTCTGGAGAACATAGTGATTCTCCCAGTAGGTTCCTCTGTCCACTAATTCCACTGCAAAGAGGAGTAAGGGAATCCTACTACAGAATTTTGCAAAAGAGTAAACATCTGACAGCTTCTGTAATTCAGCTCTTTCCATAACAGTAACATTAGTGACTTAAGCAGCCAAATTCTAAAAAAAAAAAGAGAAGAAAAAAAAGTACATTCAATTCTGATTCCACTAAATCCATCTGTTCAAACTGGCTGTAATAGAGTTAACCACATGTAGTTTTAAATTAGTGTACATTAGGACGTGCAGTTATATGGTTGGAAATGGGCTGTTATTAATGTATATATTTTAAAAACCCTATTTCCCCCGAGCCCCTTTGATACAGTAATCTCTATTAGTGTGGCTTGAGAAGGCATATTCTAAAAGACGAATGTGGAAGCGAACCTCTAGAGCACCCAACCATTTCCATTCTTCAGAAGTCTCAGACAGGGTATATATAGGCTGTTACCTTGAGGATGGCTGTCTAGTAGGCGTTGGTTACAGTTCTTTAGTTTCTCTCTGTCTTCAGATTTATGTCTTCCTCTGTCAAGTTTAAAAAGGAGAAAAAAATAAATGAATCCTCTGGAGCTGAAACAGAAACACTCGGTCTTCTGTAACCTGCAGTTCTTAACCTAATGTGGCAGCTCATGGGGAAGCTGTCGGATCTGCAACCCTAATCTCTGTAAGTTGCCTCCCCTGTGCACACACGGAACGGTTGGGAGTGAATGTGCGTCGACAACCTTCCTTCTCTGCTCTATGATGGTGTGTCCTAACTGTGTGCGGTGTCTTACCTCTGCCACTCTCGGGTGGGCCAAATATGGGTGCCTGAGTAGTCATCGCCAGACGGGAAGTTAGTTTAATTTGCACATATTCCTAATGGGAATGGAGACAGGCATGTATTCGTGGTCTAAAAAGGTTTCATGGCACATGGCACATGTAGAGGCATTAACTCAGTTCAACATTGTTTCTTTGTGAAATCATTGACTGCGATGGTCAAACCCCAAACTGGAAGACCCCGCTATAAATGTTGCATCATAAAACCCTCATCATTCTATAAGGAAGAGAAGAACCTCTAGGGAAGGTTCTTATTAACAATTATTCAAGTGCTTATTGAGCATTTGTTGCTCTTCCTATTTTGAAAAAATTCATATGGTGCTTCTGTGTATGGATACACATGTACACACACACACATCTATGTGTGCCCATAAATACACACACGCCGCAGAGGACTGCTATTAAATCAGTGTTGGCAGATGGTGAGTAGTCAAGAAGTGCTTGTTGGCTTGAAAATGGCGCCACGTATCACTGACTCACTGTTAACAAATATTTTCTCATTTACTCTAACTGAAAATAATGGAGGGATAAAATCGGCATGGTCATTTAAACGTGGGGTAGGAAACTTTCTTTATCTAGAGTATTGGTAGTAGTTGAGGTATTTGAAATTTATTGCAGAAAGATTGAGACTTTGTGTTAATTATGTCTTTGCAAAATTGTGAAGTGGAGGGCAGAGACCTTTCATTTTCTAATCAAAGGCAGATTCTTTATTGATAATAATAAAGTTGGTAGGTCTCCTTTATAATGTGATGGAGTACTAATAAGAGCACCGGCCCTAGAAGAATTCACGATTAGATAGAGAGGTCAGCCCCTACCTGATAGTTTCTGCCACTTTTTTTCCTGGCCCCTCCCTTAGTTTTCATATTCAACCCTTCTAGAAACCAAGTGTCCTGAGCCAGGGCTTCTCAATCTTTTCTCCTACAATTTTTCTAATAGTAGGTGGGGTGGGGGTATGTGGGTAGGGAGTGCGCTGCAGCCTACCACAGGACTGACATTTCTTTGAAGTCTTATGTTTTACTTTAATAAAATCATGTGATGTTTTCCATTCCAATTGTTTTTACATGCACATATATTTTTATATTAAATACCCCCTGTGCTTCCAACTAAGAATTGACAGTTTGCATTATTTGGTGGTTTTAAGTACATTTTGGCAAACGAATTGACCAATCTCAATTTGAAAACCTGGAACTTGACTTATTCTAGCTTCTCATCTGCTGATGTCTCACCATAAATCAACTTTGTGGTCATCACTGATCTTCAAGGTCAATCCGCTTTGCAGACCGACCCCGTCTGTGACTCAGTTTTTATTCTGCTTTACAGCTAAGCTCCAAGTTATATCAATGGATAAGTATATTTCCCTCCATGTCTTGTTCAGATTCAAAGATTACTAGATTGATGGAGCACACACTCTTTGTGTCAGCATCTAATGATCACTTAGCCTATACCAGGCAAGGGCTTACCCTTACAGTTTCACTTCCATTTGATGAAAAATCCCTGTGTGTATGGACCTAGTGTAGCTGGAGTCTTTCCTGATCCTTCCAGAGGTAATGCACAAAGCCTAACTCAGGAAACATTATGGCTGATCAAAGCAGAAGGAGTTTTCTAAGTCTTGATATAATGCATCTCGAATGGTACTAGTTGGCCTGTTCAATTGAAATGTATTCAGTAGTTTATTCTCATTTAATGAATAAAATCAATTGGTTCACAGTGGATTTGGCATGGCTTTCCATTTATTCAAAAACATGGAAGAGAGATAGATGTACTTCCATTTGAAGACATCCTGCCCTGTCTTCTCATTTGCTGCCGTTTACTTACCTTACACCAAGTCCAGCCACAAACTTCAGCCCCTTTAGGGTTTTCACTAAAAACCTACCTCACCAAGATTTTGTTGAAGTTTTGAGGTGTTCTGGGGTGGAGTCTTATAATGAGGCTTGCAGTGCTCTCAAATAGTGGAGTATAGTGATTAGAATGTAGACTCTGGAACAGAGGTCCTTGCACTGCCACTTTCTTTCTCTGTGACCTAGGGCAAGTTACCTATGTTCTTTGTGACTCAGTTTCCTCTTCAGTAAAGTGAGAATATGAACAGTGTCCGATTCATAGGGCTGTTGTGAAAAATAAAAGAATTATTACCTGTGAAGCATTTAGAATATACTGATACTTAGATTTATTTAGATTTAGATTTATTTAGATTTAGAATCATACCATATTCTTTGGTATGAAGAATTTAATACCAAATTCTGAAATCCACATAGAGGGTGAAAACCACCTATTATAAAATGCACACTTGAGAGTGTCCCAAATCTCCATAGTCCATAGTAAAGGCTTAATGCAAGTAACTTGCTATTATCTCATGAGCTCCCTTTCTTTCTCTTCCTTTAATTCTCTTCTCCCCTCATCTTCTGGAATCCTGCAGATTTTTCTCCTTCTTTTAAGTTATCAGTTCAAATAAGATTTTTTTCTTACTTGAGAGTGCCCTCAGGGTCTCACCTGATACCCAAGAATGGATGTATTTATTCAAATAACTCAAAGGACCATTCTGGAAAATAAAACTGGATTTTTCCACCCCATGCTTAGGGAACAGGTTGGTCTTCTAAGGGGCATGACATTGTTGGTTTAGCGTTTCTTGATCCCAGGATCCAATAGCTGGTCAAGTTTTCTCTTTCTTTTGTCTTTCCTCCCTTCCTCCTTTTGTCCCTTCCTCCCTTCTTTTCTTTTTCTTATTAATAAGTTGCCGTAATATTTGCCTTTCCTTATAGTCTGACTATGTTCTCAACCTCTGCCCTGAATATACCTTGCACATTCAGGCCTCTCTACATAGGAGTAGATAATATGACTCTTTATCCTCCATTACTGAAAGGATATAGAGCTCAGAAAAAAATAGTATTCATTATTACCAGAATTGTTCAGTATTGATTTTTAGCTGAATTAACTAAGCCTTATAAATATCAGAGGAATCGACAACTCTCACTAAGGACAAGACTGATGTCCAAAAAGATTTCAAGGATCTGCTGTTATATATAAACTTAGGGTTTATCTAAGATGTGTGCAGAGCATGTAACATCATATATCTCCTCTGAAAAATGTCTTAAATGCTATGACATTAGCCACTTGCTTATAATTAAAGTATGCTGCCATTTCACCATGCTTTCATTTACAGGAGAAAGTGCAAATCCCATTCCCTTTGAACTTTAGCTACTTCCAACTTTTTTCTTTGTTCTTTTCTTTAAAGCTTTGCAACAAATGCATCTCCATATGCTTATATTAGTTAATCTAGTATTAAACATATTGGCTGTGCAAAATGTTGGCACCCATTAATAAATGTTTTCATTTTTTCATTCTCTCTCTTTTTTTAACTTTAGATTCTTCCTTTGACTACACAAGCAACAGCTGTCTAGCTGCCTGCACAGGACTGGATCTAATGCCTCTACAGAAATCTAGGTCAAAACACTTGGAATGCATGAATATCAAACAGAGTTTTCAAAACAGCAAATGAATACATCTTTAACTGGTGACATTTTCCTGTAGCATATGGCTGTAAGCTCAGGGGACTGGATGCTTTTTTGATGAATATGTTCCATCAAAAACTATGGGATGGCAGTAGGCTTTTGCCACCTTCTGTTTTGCCTTATGAAATGATAATAAAAACACATAGAGACAATGATTTCAAGGCTTTTACCTTCAGACCTGTCCTAAAGTTTTATTCTCCCTCTTGAATGAATCGCTTTGTCTGTGGTTGGCTTGAGTTTATCCATAGCTGTCAAAGGTGACAGCCAGTGCAAGCAGGTGTCTTTCTTGGGCAGAATTTGATTGGTGAGAGGTTCAAAAAATTAAACTGAAAAGCAAACACACACCAAAGAAAACAATTGAGGGGTTTGGTGACATGAGTAATATAGCATGTTATGTTATGGCCATAACAGCAAAACTTTCATCCAAACCCTTTGTCAATATTGGTATTGAAGTCCTGGATCATTATTTACCAATGAAGAGCACAGATTAAAGCCCTGGGAAATCAAGAGCTGCCTTCTTAGTCCTGGATCTGTCACCGTCATCTCTGGACATGTCCCATCATCTCTGCTATTTTACCATCATCCTCTTATGTTAAATGATAGGACAGAACTGCATTATCTGTATGCTTTTTCTTAGTGCTAAAATTCCAGGTTTGTATAAGGTCATGAGGTTGGTTTATTGTTAAGTGCATCATGGAGCTTGAAATGGCAGGACAGTGAGGTGTGGATTTTGAGGTGGTTGTTCTTAATGGACCAAAGATTTGTTTCTTCAAACAAAAAAAAATTTTGCAGAACATTCCCTCCTCCCCACCAACACCAAAAAGTAGACACTGGAGCTATTCTACTTAAGCAGGTAGGAAACAGAAAGATGCTGCCTTGGCTTCTCTTGGCTTATACCCTCAGAGCCGAGTCTGAAACTCCTAGGGCTCCATCAAAGCCAGTTTAAAAAATCACTGGTTTAGGTAGTGTGTGAGTCTGGGTGTGTTTGAGTTAACTGTGCTGGTGATGGTCGAGAGAGAGATAGAGATTGGAAACAGAATTTCTTTCTTTTTGCATTTAGCTAAAGTGTATTAATGAAATAATCTGCATTTCAGCTGCATCTTAAACTTTAACCCTGATGTTCTGGTTTGACTTTTATTTAAAAATTAACCAGCAGAACTTGGGACTGTCACGGGTGTCTGGAAATGGGCCATTTTATTCACAAGATGGACTTTTTATGCCTTGCCTTCCTTGGATACTGCCCCAGCAATATTCTTGGAACCATTCTCAGAAATAAAACTTATTATTTGATAACAATGTGGGGGTAATTCTCCCCCTTACCTGAGTCTCCATTGTCCGAGTTTCATTTCTCAGAGACCCTCCTACTCTTTAGCACACACCTGAGGCCTGTGTATCCTGCAGAGAAATTTTTGTGTAGATTTGTGTATGCCCACATGTGTTGTGTGTGTGGGATGTGTTACATGCATAAAAGTAGTTTGATTTTTTAACTTAATAATACATCTTAGAAATCATATCTTAACCTGAACATATTATCTGCATTTTTCTTTTTAGTCCCTAATTGTGGATGTATAAAAAAACTTAACCCAACCCCTCTTAAAGTTCATTTGCTTGGTTTCCCTTTGTTTTCTATTTACTGACACAGTAGCGGTGAATATATGTGCATGTATTTATTTGTGAATATATGTGCATGCATCTAAGAGCTAATCTCCTGGAAATAAAATTGCTGGGTCAAAGGGTATGTGCACATTTAATTTGAGTAGATAGTGCCAAATAGTATGTTACTATAGCTTTTATTTGCAATTTTGTTTTTAATTATGAATGTAGTTGAACATCTTTTCACATGTTTAAAAATTACTTATATATAAAAATTCTGTTCATATCCTTTGTCCATAAAAGGAGTTAGGACAACTTCGTAGCCATCTGGAAAAAAAATAAAATTGTATTCCTACTTTATTTCCACTACCAAAATAAACTCCAGATGGACCAAAGATTTTGCACTAAAAATAAATACATTAAAGTACTATTAGAAAACACCAGAAGATGTTGTTTTAAGGAATCCAGAAATAAGGCTGGCCTCTCTAACCATAAAATAAAACCTAGAAAGAATTATTTAAAAGATTTATGCATTTATAAATCAGTATGCATTGAAAGAATTTAAAAGATGAATGATATGACAAACAGAAAAATGTTTTGGCACGTTCCACAAGAATTGATAGCTTTAAATATTTAGTAGCAGGTGCCTATTTAGGCTCAGGCTAGAGAAAGGTGAAAGATTGTTCCTCTCACCTCAACAACCAATACAAAGTGAATCAACTGCAAAATCATAGTTTATTTTGAACCCATCAGAGGACCAAGGACACAAGAAAACCTCGATGAAATTAATTCCAGAGAATGAAGATTCCAGAAAGGAAGAGGATTAGCCATAGAGAGGGGTAAGGAGAAACCAGCCTAGGAGCTTTTATGGGACTTAACATGGCTGGGTGTGGGCTGGCATGACAGATCAGAAATCCATGGAGCCTCAACTACGTAACCAGTTTGTGCTCATCCTTTACCGTCCCCGACTACTCAGGGGTAGCTCACTGAAGCTGGCTGCTGGCTTGGTAGAAGAGCTGCAAGAGCTGAGAGAAGTCTCTGCTGATCCCAAGAAACGAGATAAATCTGTTTGAGACACTCCAGCCTTTTACAGGGAGTCAGGTATGCAGACATATATATACATAGACCAATAACATGCTGCAGAGTTTTGCTTTTGTTTTGAACTTAAGAAAAAGGGTATCGTGCTATAGGTGGTCTTCCAGAATTTTCCTTTTTCTTTCAAATGATCCTGAGAGTCGTTGTAATGTTAAATGTGGTGGCATTTGATTTCTTTTATTGGCACTATGATTCCCTTGTGGGACCATACCTCATTTTTTAAAATCTAGTCTCTTATTGATGAATATTTGCATTGTTTCTGAATTGCCAAAGTGCTACAGAAAACATTCTTGTATATGTCTTCTGGTACATGGCCAAAAGTTTCTATAGTGCAGTAGCAGATACAAAATTTCAGTTTTATAAGATAATGCCAAATTATTTCACAAATTGTAGAAATATACGCTATTGCCAGAAAAGTATGACATCATATTGAACCACTCTCCAGCTCTTAGCGTTATCAAGAATTCTTAATTTTTGCAATATGAATAGTTATTAAAAATATATACCTCCTTGTGATTTTGATTTGTGTTTACCTGATTGCTAGTGATGTTGAGCATTTTTCATGTTAATTGAACATTAATGTTTCCTCTTCTGTGAAATATCTTCAATATCTTTTAGTAATTTTTCTATTGAATTTTCCTTTTCACAGTCATTTTAAGTTCTTTATATTTACTTGCAACTAATTCAGATATATATATTACAAATATCTCCTTCCAATTTGTAAATTGTCTCTACAATCTTCAAATCTTGAATAATCACTTCTTTTCCCAATGGCATGCCATCCCTCTCTGAAACACGTCAAAATTTTATGTGTGCATAAACTGTTTCTGACTTTCTAATGTATTCTGTTAGTCAATTTCTTTATCTTAAATACTAGATATAACATGTTATCTTAAATACTAGAAGTCTATAATATGATAAGCAAAATCTTTTCATCTTTTCTTTTTCTTAAGTGTATTGATGATGCACAATGCTTGTCATTTTGTTAAACTCAGATGTTATTTCTAAGAATTTGTAGCTCTTTTGAGATTTTCTATATAGACCATATCAAATGCAAAATGTTCAGACTTCTTTTCTCCTTTCTAATCTTAATGCTTTTGCTTTTTCCCCTTTTTTATTGTTTAAGCCAAAATCTTAAAACAGAATTGACTAAAAGTGGTGACATTGTCTTTTCTTTTTCCTTAGTTTTCAGAGGATGTTCATAATACTTCTCTGCTAAGGGTGACATTCACCATTTTTCATATTGAGAAAGTGCCCTTCTATTCTAGCTAGAAAATTATGCATATATTCTTATTTTCCAGTAGTTTTACCCCGGCTTTATATTCCTTCTCATATTGCATTGGTAAAAGTAACTATTAGTAATTGTGGTGGCATTGGAGATTCCTCTGATAGAGGAATTCGTAAACACTTTTAATTGTGTTTAGGGATATAAACCATCTTCCTTTTGGAGGGGGATGCTTTTCTGATATGCAGATAATTAGGAACTCTGCAAAATAAATTAAATTTTCATGTTATTCTCTTCTTTCAATAGTTTGTATAGTACGTGATTTAGCTGTATGTTAAAAATTCCATGGTACCCACTCAAAACACTTTGTACCTCAACATCTTTTTTCTGAAACTATTTTTTTAGTAAGTATGTTCCCCCTCAGAGAAACAAATATATATATAGTTAATATTCTGTTTGGTTTGATAATCCATTCATTTATCTCTCTTTAGTATTGTTTTCTTTTTTTATTTTAAGCTTGCTTTGCTCTTTATTTTCTTCATTCTCCTCTTATTCCTTATGAACATGTGAAAATATTTGTATACACATTTATAAACTTTGAATTGCATCTGATATCATGTCAGAGAGTATATGATAGTGATTCTAATCCGGGGGCTATTTTGTCTCCTAAGGGACATTTGACAATGTTTGGAGACATTTTTTATTGTTATGACTTGCGGGGGATGGGGTGGGGGTTATTGTGGCATCTAGAGGATGGAGGCCAGGGGTGCCCTAGACACCCTACAATGCAAAGAGAGCCTCCTGCTACAAAGAAGTGTTCAGTGCAAGATGCAATGATGCCAAGGAGGTGCGAGGGTAGCTCAGTAGTAGAATTCTCACACGCCATGCAGGAGACCCCGCCCATGTACTTCCCAAACAAAGAAAGAAAGAAACCAACAAAAACAAGCAAGTAAACAAAAAATTCAACAAATGGTGCTGCAATAACAGGATACTCACATGGAAAAAGAATGAAATGTGACCCCACCATACAGCATACAAAAAAAAATGCAACGGTGCCGAGCCTGAGAAACCTCATTCAGACTGCTGAGAAGTATTCAGTTATTTTTTATCTATATTATAAGCCAGATTAAGTAACGTGAGTCCCCTTTCTCTTTTTTTCCTTTCAGATTATTTGCAAGAGACCAAACAGTAGCAGCCTTTATTTGTGTTTCATTGTTCCATACCCTTAAAATAAGTAAATGTTGTTGGGTGGGATGTGCATTCTACAGTTTTCCAGTTTTTGTCACTTAGTATTGTATTACTTTGGCCAGAAAATTTACACTTTTATGTTACCCACCTTTTTTGAATTTGCTATCTGAATTATATTCTAAATGAACAACAGTCTCTCTCTCTTTTTCTAAAACTCCATTTCTTTGAGAGAGACAATACATGTCCTTTAGCAAAGTGGCTCGATGAAATATCCCAGTTGTGTTTTCCAAGAAGGGCTGTTCATAACAAAATCTTTTGATGTGGGTGGGTAATTTAAATAAGATTCCACCTCTGTATGGTAGCATGATATAGGTTCTTCTTCTTCCCCCCATAGAAAACTCTGATGTTTAAGAAATACTAAATTAACGAAGGAATGTCTAATCTTTATTTCACTTTCTACTGTGTAGATAAAAGTCCAACTTTTCTGACTTTGATAATATGCTAATAACAGATGCCTGTTATAAAACAGCATGTGACATGTTCTTGTGTAGTGTCTGATTTACTAGTATTGCTTTAACCTAATGATTAGGTGATTAGGGATCCTTGCATTAAGACATTATTTTTTTTGTAGACTTTACTTAATATTAAATGGATGTAAATGTTTAATGAATGTTTATACAGGTTTATAGTTATAATCAAAAAAGCTTAAAGTGCTCCTTTATGAAAACTGTGACAATACAAAGATCTTTTATTCTCCTGGACATACCGGCTTTTCCTTTTTCATGGACAAATTCTTCGATGCAGGTAGGTTAATAAGCTTAATTTTCAGATCACTCTAATTAATTTAAAGTCTGGAAATAGAAAGAGAGTCAGTAATCGTTTAAGACATTGGGAATCAATGATGAGAGTTTTGTTGAATCTTTCTTGGATTACAATCTATATTACATAAAAAAAAAGTCCAATAAATGAGGAATAGTAGCATCATCATTTCTTATAAGGTGTGAGTACTTCCTAAGCTTTAACGTCAGGAAGTAATAATATTTTGACACTGTTTTCCTCTCTATGAAATAAATAAATAGATTTCTTTTCACCCACCCATCTAAGAAAGAATATCTGAGAATTAATGAGGTGATCAGAAAATTTCGTTTATCCCTTATGTAAGTTATTACCCGTTTTCCTCCCTTTATCTTAGCAACAAGCATTCTTCTACCTTTTGGTTCATTGATGTAAAAAAAAAGTTTGCAAATTCCTTTGGTTTCTCAAGAACAAAGCCATCATTCATCTAAAGGCTAAAATGATAACGGTGAAAAATTTTTTTCAAATGAAAATGAATCAGACTCCTAAAATCAAATATAACCGTTTGAATATTCATGTTGAACCCCGAAAAAGCAATGGATGTGTGTTTTAATTCTTTTCTATTTTTTTTTTTGCCATTTATTTAATGGTTGAAACAGTGAGTATGGAAGAGAAGGCTAATTAGGATGGCTTAATAGATAAGAATGTGGAATTAGGAACGTATATTTTCTTCTGAGGAAATCTACAAATCAGTAAGTCATAAAATTGTAGTTTCCTCGAAAGGGACCTCAGAAAGCGTCCACTCTTATTTTACAGATGAAATTGCAACTTTCTCATGGGTACCCAAATAGCTAGCAAAGTTGCCACTGAAATCAAGCTTCCTGATGGTCAGTTCAGTTGTTAGATATTATCTGTCTCATATGAGAAACTTGGGTAGGTAACTTGTTGATTCTCACTTTAAGCTATGAATGATGACACTCACTCTTGATTTTATTAGATTTCCTTCATGTATTTGAGAATATTGGTGGCGTTCAAAGATACGCCAGAAACTAGTATTTGTGTTTTTGCTGTTGTTTTTTTGTGGAAGGTAGAAGGAAGGCAATGTTCATTATGATTTATTGTCTGTCATTTGTACATTAGTTTCGGCAAACACCGAGTTCTGTCCTTGTTGTTCAGTAAGTTCATGGTTATACATATGCTTTATATAATTTTTCTTGGCCTCAAAAGAATGAGCCAATAAATTCCCATTGTTTAAGCCAATCCATTGCATCGTATTTACTGGGACAGTGAAGAGAACTAAAAGAGAAAGACAGAATATTTTTAAAACAATTTCTAACAGAGAGGATCAGAAAAAAAAAGACTGGAAATGCTGAAGCTGCATCAATGTTTTAGACTATTTCTGCAACTATTGGAGAAAGTGAATAGTAGCTTTCTCTCAAAATGTAATAATGCCTGATTCTACTTTGTAGCACAAGAATGTGAGCTTCACAGAGGAAAGGCGGGTGGTTTTTTTTACACTTGCTTCTTATCCCCTTACCCTCACGTGTCTCCAACACAGGAGATGTACATTAATTTAATGAGCAAGGGAATGAATACAAAAGTCAATGTTAAAATCACTTAGTTTAACAAGGATATAAACATATCTTTACAATCAAGAAGAATCTTCTTTTTAAAGGATTTGGAAAGCAGTGATATAGAAAAAGTTATTACTGTATTATTGAACTAAAAAAAACTATATATATATATATATATAGTTTTCTTTTTTTTTTCACATTTTAGTGATATTTTGTCTTGTAAATGTAACTTGAGGGTCCAGTTATAAGTAATGTACTTGAGGATATCAAAGTGAAGAGAGATTTTAGAAGAAACACACTCCTCCCTGACCTGAGTAGAATCAGTATTTTGATATATGGTTTTTAATTAAGAGCAGAAAGTCACAGTATATATATTCATTGAGACAATAAAATTAGAAGACTGATTTTGTTGGTAAATATTTCAGAAGTAGCAACAAATTCCTTTAAATTCAGCACTGCATCTTAATTACGAAAGAATTAATTTTATATGAAACAATAAAAGCAGCTCAAAGTCACGTGCATGTGGAAGCAAACAGAGTGTGGGGTAGATAGAGAAGTAGAAGGAAGTAGAAAAAGCTACTGGGCATGTGGGTTACAAATCAGTGGCCAGTACATCTTAAAGGAGAGTAACTAACCTACGAACCTGATAACGAATGAAGGCTGTGACTCAGGGGCTGAAATGGATTCACAGACCCGAGAGGATTGTCAAAAATTGGAAATACAGGGTGAAAGAGACAGATAAGTAGCTAATTTTGGTTCTTGCCCTGGACCTCTTGATGTGGGTCACATTAAATGTGACAGGTTTTCCTAGTAATATTTGTAAACTCCTATATTGGTTTGATAAACCCTGCTGGAATGCAACATACCAAAAACAGAATGTCTTTTATAAACGGACTGCATTAAGTTATAAGTTTATGGTTCTAAGGCTATAAAAATGTGCAAACTAAGGCATCCAGGGACAGATACCTTGACTCAAGAAAGGCCAATGTATCCAGAACACCTCTGTGAGCTTAGAAGTCACCTGGCTGTTGTCAGCTGGGGTTCTTGGCTTTTGGTATCAAACAGCTTCCCAGAGGACATTTTCTTTCTGCATCTCCAAACATCATGTTAGTTCTGTTGTTCTTGTGTTTTCTCCAAAATGTTTCCCCTTTTAAATATCCTAGTAAACTAATTCAAGACACACCTTAAATGGGTCGAGCCATAGCTCCATCTAATAAGAAAGCCACACCCACAACTGGGTGTGTCACATCTCCATGGAAGTAATCTAACCAACAGGTCGTACCCGCAATTGAGTGGGTCAATCTCCATGGAAACAATCTAAATAAAAGTTTCCACCCTAAATAATAGGTTTGGCCCAACAAGATTGGATAGGGATTAAAACATGGTTTGCCTGGGGTACATAACAGTTTCAAACCGGCATTCTCCCTTTTGGTGTGATAGGAGCTGCTGGCTTGGTAGGAAACAATATGTGCTCATGGAGTTGTAGCATGGATTTCTTGAGTAACCTTTGAAGGAATGCTGGAGAGAGACACCAGCATTCATTGTATTGCCCCCATGGGATAAACTCTCATTTTGATGCATTGCTGCATGAGAAGGAGCACAGGGTAGTGTGGTATGATAGTTAAGACCTAAGGTTCTGGGGAGAAGTTACCCAAGGTCTACCCCAGCTCTGCTACTTCCCAGCTTCAATACTTTTGGAAAATAGCTGCATTTCTCTAAATAATTTCAAAATTTCTATTAAATGGAAAGAGTAAAAATAGCTTCAACCTAAGGATATTGTGGAACTGGTAGGCTGACTTATGTACTCTTCCCAAAATACATATTCTTAATTGGCATTCCTGTGCGTATTAGGACATTATCAATAGGATCTTTTGAAGATGCTATTTTAGTTAAGATGTGGCCCAACTGAATGAGGTTGGGCCTTAATCCAGATTACTGGTGCTTTTATAAACAGCAGAAATTCAGATATATTGAGAGAAAGTCATGGGACGATCTAGAAGCAGGAAGTCAGCAAGAACCTGGAAGAGAAAGGAGAGAACATCGCCATGTGATGGAAAAGCGAAGGGAGCTAAGGATGGCTGGCCAGCTAGAATGCTACCAATCCCAGGGCGAAGCAAGCCTTCTAGTCTCCAAAACCAAGAAATTAAACTCCTATTGTCAAGCCCCAACACACTGTGTGGTATTTGTCATAGCAGCTGTGAAACTAAAACAGAAGCTTAAGTGAATTAGTACATTTAAAGCATTTAGAACAGTACCTGGCACACAAAATGCTCTTCTGATTACTTGAAAATAACATTTCATGAATCATTTTAGAATAATAAAAGAACATTTAGAAAGTATAATCTAGAGAGTTACTTTTTTAGCTTTCCAGTAAATTGCCTTCTTCTAATAGATGATAATGCAGGTACAGTGGAAATAATATATTAAATATAAGGTACCATCAACATATGAAAATTATTGATATATTTGCAGTAGGAAAAAAATGACTGATTAACAGCTTTTATTATGCTACTGAAGTTTCAGCTGTCACCCACGCAATGATATAAACTTTTACCATGTACTGAACACGCTATTTTAGGTTCAGGCTACATTTCAACACGGAAACATCCACTCCAGAGAAAATAGCATAAACAGGAGATGGGCAATCACATCTAATATGGGATAGCTGTGCTGATTTATGTTCTGTGCTTATTTAATTTTATTTTTTAAATCAACATTGAGAAGGGAAAGTTGAGATATTAATTACCCGTTTACTGCCAATGTAGCGGAAAATGTAATTTATAGTGTACTTGCAAAAAAAAAAAACTGCGTGCTTAATTTAAGAACTCAAATTATTCAAATAACATTTTGAATTTGATTATTCGTTTAATTGAAATGTTGCTCTTTCAGTCAGAATTGCTTTTGAGATTCCAATTTCAGCAATAGTTAACTAAGAGCTCTCTGTGGAAAGGATAGGGGTGGATCCAGAGATGAAAATGCATGAAAAAATAAGTGCATTTGATGAATTACATTTACCTGTCAAAAAAGGTCAAATTCATTTACAGTGGTTTTCTTTTCTTTTTTCCTCAACCTGATTGTTCTTTTTGGAGTGGAATAGCATAGAGATAATTTAGAACTGTGGAATACCTGGATGTGAGAAGTCAAAACAGAGCCCCAAACGTAGATGGCAGTTGATCTTCAGATTCAAATTTAGGAGAGACATTCCGAGCCCCAGGGACAGGAAGCTTTGCAGCTGGAGCAAGGCTTGCCTCAGAAAAGTAACTCCCACTCTTCTCCTGCACAGCAGTGTGTCCTGGCTAGCCAGGGACTTCACTCTGCAACCTTCCACACTTTACTAGGCAGAGCAGGCATTCTCTGGCAAACACTATGAGCTCAAATGATTTTTTTTTAACTATTTACCAGAATGTATTATTTTCTCCATGTCTATTAAGTTAACAATCTGTGTACATATATTTGTAGCTTTCAGTATAAATTTGATGAATTTTGGTAGTTGTATGTTGTCTTGGGACCAGCACCAAAATCAAGACCTAGGACTTTCCATCACCCTAGAGCTTCCTCACACCCCTTTGTTCTGGATTCCCCACCCTGACCTCCACTCCTATGCAACCAATGAAAATAGATTCTGTCTTGAGAGTTACACTTTTCCTAGAATTTTGTATAAATGGTATCAGAAAGTATTTTTGTCAATTTGGTTTGATTTCTTTCATTTAGCGTGTTTTTGAGGTTCAACCATGAATAATACAGCTGTGAACATAAACTTAGAAGTCTTTCTCTGGAATTATTATGGTAAAATTTACCTTGGGTAAATATTTGAGAATTGAAGTGTTGGATCATATAAGTGCAAATTTAACTTTATAAGAAACAGCCCTATTGCTTTTCAAAGTGGCCTATACAACCTTGTAGTTCTACTAGCAATATATGAGGCTTCCAGCTTCGCCACACTCTTGTCAATATTTGGTATTGACTGCCTTTTAAATCAGCGTGTAATGGCATTTCTTGTGGTTTTAATTACCCTGATTATTGGTGATAGTGGGTGTCTTTTCATGTTCACGCAATTCACATTCATTGTGAAGTGTTTGCACAAACCATTTGACAATTTTTAAATGGGTTTTGTTTTCATGCGTTCATGAAATAAACACAGATACATATTTTGCCAATATTTTCACTTCATCCATGATTCCTTTTTTGTTTTCTTAACTGCATCTTTGCAAGAGAAATAGTTTTAAATTTTGGTAAAGTCCATTTTATTTTATTGTTGTTGTTTGGAGGGTGCTGTACTTTTTGTGTCCAGTTTGTGTGTTCTGTCTTTATGAAACCATTTATTTTCAGTTTATCTCTGTCTTTATATTTGGAGTATACCTTGTATAGACTGTCCTTATTTTGATCTTGGTTCTTTTCTATGATTTCTATTTCTCTTCATCTTTTCTAATTTTTCAGTCTGTGCAAGCATAGATAACCTCATTTAAATGGAGGTAGTAGTATGTACTGCTTGCCTCTGAGTTCCAACATGAGTCAAATCTAGGTCAGTTTCAGTCAGTTTCCATTCTCTTGAAAATAGGTTCTGTTTTCCTGGATTTTAACGTGTCACATAATTTTGCATTGTGTTCTTGACATTGTGAAATTTAATTTTCAGGTTCTTTATATTTCTCCAGCCAATGTTGTTTTCTTTGTGTTAGCAGAGAATCATGTAGGTTAGGCTTAAATCCATCTGTTGTTGAGGGTCAGTCAGCGATATTTGTAGACAGGTTTGGAATCTCTTTTCTGGCTCTATTGCTTCCAATAGGGCTCCAATTTCTATAATAGTTATGGCTTCCATGTCTCCTTCTTCAGACTATAAGCACTGATTGTTTATTTTTCACTCCTGGGTCCCTAGAACCTGACACAGTCCTAACATGAAGTAGGTATCTACTAAAGGTTTTTTAAATGAATGAAAAAATAAATACTTATGCCAGCTGTTTGGATATTGATGTAACAAGATTTTCTTAACTTTGTCTATATCGTGAAAAGATCCTTCTATAAAATAAGCATGGTGATGTCAGTTTTGCTTCTGCCATAAAAGAATATAAAAAAGGATGGCTGAATATTATATTTCCAAGTATTGCCTATGGATAAAATTGTGACATTGGTGCCATTTCACATTCTGCCTTGCTCCTCTCCATGACCCGGTCCCACCCCTTTCTTACTGCCTCTGCCTGCTGCAGCACCAACCTACGGAGGTAAGCTTTACTGTGCGTGTATAGTGAAGAATTAACTTGACCCCAAAATAGGTCTGTTCTTTGTCTTGGCTCCAGGTGAATAGTCTCAAAACCTTGGAATATCCCAAGTGATAGGAGTTTCTTAGTTATCCATGATGCCCTCAAGACACCTGACAGTTTATGATCGCTAGATGATCAGGTTGGGGCAGGCCACACCAGGAATCTTATGGTAGAAGTTGGTCAATCCAGAAAGATTCACCATATATTTAGGGTGTTGGGGCTTGAGCCACATGATATTAGCCTGACCTCTGAGAAGGAAAGAAGGGCTGGAAAATGAGTTCAGCTATGTAGTCAATGATCCAATCAGCCATGCCTATGTAATGAAACTTCAGTGAAGTCTCAGGACTTGCTGAGCTTTCCGGGTTGGCAATATTATTTAAGTATTGTCACATCTTAATGTGACAAAATTCAATGACATTACTCAACCCAGTGGTCCCTGAGGTGATGGAACCTTCATATTTGGGACTGTCCCAAAGCTTGCTCTATGCGTCTCTTCATTTTACTATTCTGATTTGTACCCTTTTGTTATAATAAAGCTGTAATTGTAATATAGCGCTTTCCTGAGTTCTGCCAGTCATTCTAGCAAATTAATGAACCTGAGGGAATCTGTGGGGATCCACAAATTTGTAGCCAGCTAGTCAAAAGTGAGGGGGTTCCTGGTGATCCCTGAACATGGCTAGTGTCTAAAATGAAGAAAGTCTGGTGGAGACCATGTTCCCTCTACTTATGCAGTTTTGTGGGGAAGACACGAACATTGCAAAACCTAGATCTAATAGTTTATACAATGGCATGTAGAGACTCATATCTAAGGGAGAGAGGTCCCTGCACATATGTTCTTATTTTGTAGAACAAGAATCTTCTGTGCTGTTATGAGTTGAATTGTGTCTGCCACAAGGACATGTTCAAGTCCTAGCTGATCCTATGAATATGATCTTCTTTGGAAATAGAGTCCTTGAAGATGTTATTAGAGAAAATGAGGCCAAACTGTACTTGGGTGGGCCTTAATCCAACACGACTGGTTCCTTAGAAGAAGGGCAGAATTGGACACAGTCAAAGAGACCAGGGTGAGATTGTTGTGTGACAACTGAGGCAGAGATTGAAGCCCAAAGATTGTTGGTAACCACTAGAAGTTAGGAAGCACATTCTTTTCCTAACAAGTCAGTATTTTCCCCTTCAGTTTTCAGAGGGAGCATGCCTTGTTGACTTCCTTACTTCAGATTTCTAGCCTCCAGAACTGTAACACAACAGATTTTTGTTGTCATAAGCCATCCTTTTGTGGTACTTTGTCCTCGCAGTCATGGAGACTTAGATGTACCCAAAGAAGAGGTCTGGTTACATTGCTTTCATGAGTGTATTTTTCCACTTAGAAATGAGCTTTAACATTCAGAATAAAATCCTGTCTTAATTTTAGGATGCTGTTGTAAACAGCTGGATAATATTTCTGTTTCCTTCCTCTAATAAAATAGCTAATTTATTTAAATTTTTTCCCTTGAAAGCTTAATCACAGTTTCCTGTGGAACTGAATTCAAGGGTCTGGTCATAAATTAAAAGAAAAGACACATACACACACATACACAACAAATAACAAGAAAGTGCATAATTTACTTAGTTCACTCTTTTCATAAACAAAATTTGTCATTTTAGTATTTTAAATGAAATTTCAGAAATCTCATCTTTGTATATTTTTATATATTGTGTTTCTTGAACCTCTGCATATTTTATACACAAGACCCTTTGAGAAATGCTGTGAACTGAACTGATCCACACATCTTGTTAATATACTGGACAAATGGAATTTTCAAAGGTGGACCTAAAAGACACTTATTCTTTCTGGTTACCTAAGCTAGAAAACCTTCTAGGTTTTTTTTTGGTTTAGTGTTGGTTTGCTAAAGATAGCAAATGCTACTATAACCTTTGACATAATATTTTTACATTTTTTTCCCTTTTAAGGAACCTAATTGATGTTTTGTCTGTGGTTAATCCCATTTCTCATTCTAAATCCCTTTCTATGTTGTAATTTCTTATCCTAATGCCCCTTTTGTCAGTGAAAGGTTAAAAAAGGCCTGGTTAAGCTGTAAATGTCTGACACTTACCTATCAAGCATGAATCTGCAGCTAGGACATTCCTGCAAATAAGTTTCAGGGTCTGCTTTTTCAGACAAGCCACACCTGGACGCTCTCTCTTCTCCCCTTGCTTGTCGTTCAGCACTTCATTAGGGAAAGGGACAAACTCCAGGACTCCATATTTTCCTCTCTATTCAAACCCCACTGGGAATTTGGCTTTCAGGAGAAGTTCTCATTTTTGATGCTAAAAGCCCCTGATGTTTGCCTGACAATTTAAAGGTGGAATTTACCAGTACAGAGCAGCTTGTCAGGAAAGTGTTTCTCTCTCACTTAGGCACAACCAGAGGCAGAAAAGCTCAAGAGGCAAAACCCAGCCAGCCTAGAGACACCCCCTTTAGCAATTCCAGTGTCTGAAACCCTCCTAGGGGCAGCTGGACACAAGGCACTGACTATTTGCCTGCCTCCCTTTCTTGCATTATTAGATAAAAGAAGAAGTCCTGTTCTCAGGGAAACATCTTACAATAAAACAATTCTCAGTCATTCACAAGTCAAAGGCAAAGAAAAAAGAGCCTCAATGTAACATGCCATAAACTAGCACATTGTCTTCAGTCATTTTCTCACTATTCACAGCTGAAAGGGAAAGAAGATGAGAGGAGAAGGAAAGGAGCAAGTTAAGGCATCTGTAGACAGAAATGCCTGATCACAGCACTGGAGGCCTCCCGTCATGGCCCACACTGCAGAGGTGGGATCTGCTGGTGAACTCTCCCGCCCTCCCTCCAGGCCTAATTCTACCCTCTGCCATCGCAGCAACTTTTCTTTCTCTGGACTCCTTTCCTTTTATCTGATAAGACAGAACAAACCTCCGAACCATTTCCCTGTCTGAGGCATTCTCACTAACTCACGGTTCAGTTTTACAGATATCAGACAATGATGCGTTTTGGAATTCAGGAGGCTCATTTAAGAAGTCGAGCTCAATGCACCAGCCTCATGTTTTACATGGAGCATGATTTTGGTGTTGGAGAGCGAGACATTGAGGGGTCTGGAAAAGTTAAGGAATTTAGAGTATAAAGGTGGTGGTAGAAAGACCATAGATGACCCTTAATGCTAATTGCTTCATCTAAATTTCTGTCCTGATCAATGTAAAATGCATTTGCCTCCAGGCTGCGACTTACCTGTTCCAGGAAAGAGCTGAATCACAGAGGGTAATGACCACCTGGGAGAGGAGACCCAGGTTCTCCCCGGGGCCCCAAATCTGAGCTCCAAAGCTGGTTCAGGTTGGCAAGGAATCTCAGGCCCTTTCACCAATAAGCACCAGGGCTCATCATCTAGCCTTGGGCCTTTTGAAGGGGAAAAGTTAGTGCTTGCTTGGAGGCCGTTTATGACAATGACTGTGAAAAAATCAGGATTTTGTGAAAATCAGAGATATTACAAATTGTTTTATTTATTTATTATTATTATTATTAATTTTCTTTTTTGCCGGAGAGCTGGTGGAATAGCACACAACTGCTTAAAGTACTTGGGGCAAGGCTTCCTGAAAGAAAATTGAAATTCTAGGAGTAAAACAAAAATAATTGATAATCCCTGATGTGGCAAACTTTCTAGGAATTCTTTCATATGTTGTGGTAATCGCTCTGCTCAAGCCTTGAGCGAATCCCTTTGATTAAATGGCAGATCCTGTGTTGGCCTATGTGTCACCATATATCGTGAGAAATCCAGGTGTCCTTGAACATGGATAGCACCTAAATGCCGCTGTACAATGCCCCACAAGCTTTCCTCTACTCCCGCTTAGCTGCTGCCCCTATCAAGATAAAAATCCAGTGCCTGCACTGAGCAAAGGGTATTACCAAATTACATTTCCTTATGGTCATTTCTAGGCTAAGCTCAAAAGACTTGAAATTGAACTATTCTCTACAGACATGAGGAGAAAAGAGTATTAAATTCAACAAATAGCTATGCAGTACTTATTAGTACCTATTATGCATAGCATGATAAATATATATAATGATATAAAATACCCAACAACTATATTGCAGTGTAATGTGGTAGACACTTAGTGAACATTTATGAGGGATGTGGATGTAGTTTCTATAACACGTCTCAGCAAAGTATCTTTAAAATTCTTTTTAGGCTCTTTTTTTTGTCCAACTCACTGTTTTTCTACCAAATGCCCTATTCATTCTCATCTCCCTGCCTCTTTCTTTCTCCAACTTTTTTGACCCCTCCTCCCTGCCCTGACTCTTTGACACAAGCCGTCTCCACTCCCTGATTTTTCCGTCTAGATGTCTTCCTCTCTTATATACTTGGCTCTTCAGCACCTTGACCTCTCAGGGCTTCTCCAGTTCAGCAAATCTTTCCACTACATGCCTCAACTCAGAGCCTGTAGCCCATCAAATCAGATAGAAGAACATTCCTTTTCAGTAGCAGGAATAGGGGTCATTGTAAATGCTTACAATTTGTTTAAACAAAAATTTGTTTTCTCAAGAATTTTTTTCTTATATATTCTGCTTTTTATTACAATGGTATATTCATTTGTATTACTTCTTCATTACAGGATTTCAAATGTGGGGGAACAAAGACAATTAACATCTCATCTGCCTACTAAATTACCTTTTATGTCCTTTATGCTTCATATACATTTGTTGGATGGAAAGACTTCAGAGATGTCCTAAGAGCCAGCCTCCTGTGCTGGGGTCTACTGAATAACCCCATCATGTTTCTAACATAGTTAACTAATACCGATTTTCCAGAGACACAGATAACTATATTATTCATATTCAAGATCTTGAAAATCCATAAGAAAATCAGGTATCAGCTTTTCGACACTGAAAAGAATGCAACATTCCTGTTCTCAAATGAGGGTAATTATTAATATATATGCTGAACAAAATTAAAATAGGGAATGGAAGAAGTGTGGCTGAAAAAATTAGTTTACCATAGGAAAGGCTCATGACAAATACGGTATTTTTGTGGGTCTGGTTATGTGGAGGATAGGATCATAGTTAAGTGGTCATTGCTCAAACAATGACTACTGCTTATGGATTGAGTTGCTGTGAGATTTTAATTCACTAGAGGGAGATTGTGGGTAGGAGTGATGCAATTCCCACACAAGGAAGATTGATTGCATTCATTCAATCCCCACAACCTGAAAAATACTTCCTATTTATTTTATTCAGGAGCTTGTTGTAACATATCCCTGAGTTGCCTAATCATTTTTTTCCACTAGTGAAAAGTCTAATTTCCTTTTCCATTTTTTATTCTTCTATGCAATTCACTCAATCCCCATAATGGTATAACATTGCACTGTATTTGCCTTTCTTAGTTCCTATCTGGATTCATCACCAACATTCTTTTTGTCCTAGAGAATGGCCAATAAATGAGTTAATCCATTTGGTGTACCTACTGTTTCATGTTTGAGTGATAAAAGTTTTCTCCCAATTTTTCAACCATTATTTGAACATTAAAAAAAATTGATTTATCCTTTTTCACATCTTAACAGTGTACATCAAGTATAAGGGATATATTTTCTAGCATTGTGTTTTACTACCTGATTTGTCTTTAGGTCAGATCCAGAGTGATAGAAATTAGTATGATTAAATAAGAATTATACACTATTTTACCAGTCAGGTCAAACCAGAGAAGTAGACAGTAGTTTAGATATCAATCATGACAGATTTCATTTTATATATGTGTTTGTTCTACCAGTTGGTCAACAACCACATCATGTTTAAAGACAGGTCATAGTTAATATGTGTGTGTGTTTATACTTGTACATGTATATATGTGTATGCACGTGCATGCATGCATTTGGACACAGTAGATTTCGGTGTTATATGTGTGACCTTTTTCAGCGAACCTTGTGCTTGTTTTAAGTAGTGGGATATTGTTACTAATTTAAAATACATAGTGATTCTAGTTTGTTCTAACCTTAACAGCATAGAATTAGCTTTATATGGGGTCTCTGGGAAAATAAAATGATGATTATGGTGAAAATGTAGCTATACTTTATACAAACTTCAATATTTTCTCATCTACATTTTCCCCACAGCTCCAATGCCATGCTTCAAAAGGTTCTCATGGATCTTGACTTGATGGCTTAGATTTAAAAACATATCCATTCAGCATTAAGTACCTCAGTCCTTTAATTTGCTGCCAAAGAAGGCTTGCTCATCAATACTGCCTGATGATTTTTTGTTTTATTTCTTCTCTAAAAAGTTACCGTTAAAGAGAATACACTTTTAAAAACTGTTATGTAAGTGAAGCTGGTTGTTAATGGCTTCAACTTTTCCTCCAAATATTCTTTCTTATCAAAGATGAATGATGGTAAGAACGAAGGCAAACAGGTTGGGGTTAAAGTAATTCAGAACACAGCAGTAAGGAAAGACCATATCTCTATTTTAGAACCACATATACTCTTTGAGGCCAATGGAAGAAAGGTTTATTTGGTCTGGACCTGAAATTTTCTGTAGCACATAATCTAACTCAACTTTGCTTATTACCGAGAAACAATTCAGAGTAAAGTCAGCAAAGGGAAAAGGTGCATGAGACAATATCCAGGAGATACCAGGCACAAGCTGCCAGGTGTCCCCACCTGTGGATCACACAGGGAAGCATTTAATTCTCCCAATATCATCAGGGGTGATATCGTGGGTGAAATGTTGCCAATCCTTGGCGTCCAAGATTTTTATTGAGGATCAGTAACACACGCATGCTGCTTAGACTCCAGCCCCACTGGAGAAAAAACAGGTCCTTAACATAAATCTTACCGTCAGAGTAAACTTATTAGGCCAAACTGAAATAGCATGGTCCAAGACCTCTGGCGTACAAAACACTCTTGTCAGGAAGAATGTTCCGAGAGCTTAGAGGTCTTCTCCCAAGATCTGGCCAAGGTCCAGTCCTGAAGTCAGACATCTCTTGGGATTGTGCAGGGATTGAGCACAATCTCTGGACTACTGAGATAACCCTTTTCTACTCAATAGATATTAAGCCAAATTAGGGTTCCCTGGATAAATGTTAGGGGCACACTATAGTAAATAACACTGCTTCTAACATGCTAATGTCCATTGTACTGTTATATATATATCTTTACTTATTGGATTTAAAATATTTTTGCTCCCTGGAGTTCCTATTTTAGAAAATGCTGCTCAAAATTGCTTTTCACACTTGAGGAAAGTATCTCTGACCAATGCAAGAAAAGGTTAGTTAAAAGGGAAAATGGAAAAACAACTTGAAGTACATGAACTACTGATAATGGATCCATAGTTAGATATTGGATATGAAGACTTGTGCTTACCTCTTAGCATCTAGAATCTCTATCATGTTTTAATTGGTAACGTGTTTTCAAATATTTCACAAATCTTTACCGCCAAAGTGTTTCAATAATCAAAACCACCGTTTCTTCTTAACCTGTATCATTTGAGTCATGGAAATGAATATTGGTGTCTTCATGGTCAAGTTCATGTGCCAACTTGGGCAGTAGGTGGTGCCTGGTCATCTGGTCAGGCAAGTGTTAGCCTGTCTGTTGCTATGAGGACATTTCATGGACTTAAATCATGACCACATTGGCTCCATCCACAACTGACTGCATTTGCACTCAGCTGAGGGAAGTGTCTTCTGCAGTGAATGAAGCTTAATATAATCACCAGAAGGCTGTTAAGGAGGATTCAGAAGAGACAATCACTCTTCCTATTTCAGACAACCAGCCTCTCCTGAGAGTTCGTTGAGGTCCTTCAATGGAGCTGCCAGCTCATGGCCTGCCCTACAGATCTTGGACTCTTACATCCCCACAGTTGTATGAGACACTTTTATAAATTTTGTATTTACAGATATCTCATGCTGCTTCTGTTTCTCTAGAGAACCCTAACTAATACAGTGTTAATGTTATATCCATTAGAATAACTGTCAATTCTTAAGAAACAAAAAGTGTTTGCTATTAAAAATATAGCAAAATATCCTTGAAAAATCAGAAATCTGTGTTAGCTGACTAGTAAATGAAATATAATCTGACATCTTCGGGAAAAAAAATCTCATATGTTAGTTTACTGATTGTATTTAGAATTGCCCCAAAACTTGTTAGAATAGTCTGCGCCTACTACTGGGGATTTACAATTCATACTGTAGTTGTTATAATTATTCTTATTCTGTGAAATCTGCAGCAGAGTCACAAATGAGAAAAATGAGCAATTTGTAGGGCAATTTGAAATTAGTAGGAAGTCATTTGAAATCACGATAAAAAAAAACTTATATCCCATTAATGCAACGTGGTGTGAAAAAGACTCTCCCAAGCATTTTGTTTCATGTGAACTTACACAGCATATGCATGCATTTTGCAGAGAAAAAAGGAGAAGTGAAATCAAGCCAGCTTGATCACAGGAAGTTTGTCCAGAGTTCAAAGGTTAAGAATCATTTACTGACTTCTGAAATCTAATAAAACATCTTTATTAAAATGAAAGCATGTTTCATTTCTAGGGTTATTTTTGATCTGATAGCAAACAAGTTTTCTTTTATTTATTTAGCATATGCATCACATGTGCTTTTGATATAAATATTAATGCATAACAAAATAAATATTATCCAACCAGGCATATTTATTATGAACTGTGTTGGGTGTTAGATGGCTAGATTTTAAACACATGAGCATATTAATATATTAATTTTGAAATACATTTAAGCTCCATCTTACATTATAGGTTTTTCGTTCCCAAATTGATATCAATAAGTGCAAGTGGGTAAATATCCTTTCTGTTTTTTTAATGGAGGAACCATAGAATCATTGGTCTTTCACACTTTTGCTTTGGACAGTAGATTGTGATAGTATTCCCTCATAACAGGCAATAGATATTTAATTAGTGGGTAAGTCTTGATGTTCAGCCATTTCAGAGTTAAAGATATGAATATGATCAACAAGAACAAAATCCTACAGTTCAGAATATCTCTAAGTGTAAAGCAATATGTACATAGACATTCACATATACTAATGAACGAAACCTCACGTGAAGAAAAGCTAACAGTGGTGTGCTTTACATACCGGACAAAATATGAATGTTAATGAATGTTCTAGAGGCATCTCGAGATACTCTGCAACCTGTGGTAGCTCACCCAGGCTCTCAAATATTTGAAGAAATCCAAAGATTAGATCTTCTTTATCTTTAAACTTCAGTTTGCCATAGAATTTAACCTCACATTAAGTCCTCTGCAGACCAGAGAGACCCATGATGTCCTCTGCAAATGGCACTCTGTAGAGATCTTGGGATTTGATAAGACAACGGCATGTATGGAGGGCCTAAGCCATTTCACTCAAACTGGTAGCCCCTGGGATAAAGCCATTCTCCAAATGTTTTCGTTTTTGTTTGCCTGTATGATATTCCTTTTAAAATTCAGTTTACTTCACCTAAAAATGATTTTAGGCTTTTCTTGAACACATCAGTCCTTTCGACAGCAATAACCATGACAAAAATTATCATGTTTTAGCAGTCTTGAAGGGACATGCCCCTGCTTTCCCACACTCGTGTATGGTATGCAACTGACCCTGTAAATGTATGTGTTTGCAATGCCCCGACTAATTTCATGCAGTTACACATGAGGGGGAAACAAAACTGGAAAATACACATTAATAGGTGGGTTGAATGGGTCCTTATGGAACAAATACAATTTGATATTCAGTTAATTGCTTGTCCAAGGTCACCCAGTTAGCAAGGGGCTGAGGATGGATTTATACCCAGCTTACCTCATCACAAACTTGATGCCCTCCACTTTCATTTATAAGACATACTTTATAAGGAATATTATGCCATCTGTGAAAGTATAAAAGGAGTGTGAATTACACATCAGAGAGAAATTTGCATGTTGAGATCTGCTGCTCAATTTTATCATTTTTTGAGCATTTTGAAATTGACATTAGGTTAATGTTTAGTTATCCTAATTATCTGTATTATTTGTCAAATAATAGCGAACCATATGTGCATGGGAGGGCAAAAAGTGTAAAAAAATAAAATATTATAAGTTATGCCCTAAATTGGAATTTTTAATAGATAGTTATCCTTTTTAGTTTCATTTATTTAACTATTTGTTGATTTCTTTTAGCAATGTTTTGTGTTTTTTGTTTGCAAGTCCTTTACATCCTTGGCTAAACTTATTTAGAGATATTTGATTCTTTTAGTTGCCATTATAAATGGATTATTTTCCTGATTTCTTTTACAATTGTTCACTGCTTGTGTATAGAGACACTAGTGATCTGGGGGATATTGATCTAGTACCCTGCCACTTTTTAAAATTCATTTATTAGCACTGGGAGCCTTGTGGATTTTTTCAGGATTTTCTGTATGTATATTCATATGACATCAGAAAATAAGGAAAATTTTAATTCTCCCTCCCCAATTTGGATGGCTTTTATTTCTTTTTTTCTTGCCTAATTTCTCTGACAAGAACTTTCAATACAGTGTTGAATAACTGGTGACAGTAGGTATCCTTGTCTTATTTTTGATATTGGAAGAAAACAATTCAAACTTCCCCTGCTATGTTGGATGTTAGCTATAAGTTTTCCATATATGCCATTTATCATGTTGAGAAAGTTTCCTTCTATTCCTAGTTTTCAAAATGCTTTTATCAAAAAGTGGTGCTGGATTTTGCTAAATGCTTTTCCGCATAAATTTGGATTATCATGACTTTTTTTTTACCCTTTATTCTGTTAATGTGATATATTGCATTAATTGATTTTATTGAACTATCTTTGCATATCAGGGCAAAATCCCACTTGGTCAAGGATGTGTAATTCTTTTAATGTGCTGATAGATTCTGTTTGGTGGTATTTTGAGGATAATTACATCTATATTCACAAGAGGTATTCGTCTGTAATTTTCTTATAATGTGATAACTTTATCTTTCTTTGATATGAGGGTGATAATGGAATGGATGAATTAGGGAGGGTATCTTCCTCTTCAAGTTTTTGGAAGAACTTGAGCAGAATTGGAGTTAAGTCTTCTTGTAGTGTTTGGTAAAATTTCCCTGTTCCTGTACTTTACTGTGAAGGAAGTTTTTTGATTAATGATTCAATCTCTTTGGTAATTGGTTTGTTGAGATTTTCTGTGTCTACTTGAATCAATGTAGGAAGTTTATGTGTTGTATTTTGTCCAATTCATCTAGGTTATCTAATTTACTGGTGTACAGTTGTTCATACTATCATCTTATAGTCCTTTATATTTCAATGGGTTTGGTAAACAAGGGAGCAAAGACCACACAATTAGCAAATAATAATCTTTTCAACAGATGGTTCTGGGAAAACTGTATCTTCATTTGCAAAAGAATGGAGGAAAGACCCCTACCTCACACTTTATACAAAATTCAACTTCAAGTAGTTCAAAGACCTAAATAAGAGCCAGAACTATCAAACCCCTAGAAGAAGTAAGGAAGCATCTTTAGGACCTTGTATAGTCACTGGTTCATTTATACCCAAAGCACATGCACCATAAATAAATAAATAAATAAGAAAAATTGGACCTTCTAAAATAAAAAAAATGTTAATCAAATGAGTATATCATGAAAGTGAAATGAGAACAATGGGAGAAAATATTTGGGATGAACATATTCAATAATATCAATCAGTTATTAAAAAATGTACCACTTCAATGCAAGGTATTAATAATAGGGTAGTATATGGGAATCTCGGATTGTAGTCATGATCATTCTGTAAACACCTTTTCTAATGAAACAAAATTTTTAAAAATCCAGTTCCTGACTGTCTGCAGTGACTTGAGGCTATATAAGTGGCCTCAAAATTTGAACCCTTCTGCATTTTCAGGTTCTTTCTAGGACATTCTATAAAATTATTGAATGAAGAACAGATACCTAGGGTATTCCTTGAGCTACACTTCAAATATTATTTTTCCCCTGGGATTTTTTTTCCTTTTCTTATCTTTTTTTTTTTTTTCTTTGCATGGACAGGCTCCAGGAAATTGAACCCGGGTCTCTAGCATGGCAGGGGGTAACTCTACCACTGAGTCACCACTGCACCACCCTCCCCTAGAAATTTTTGATTGCTTGGATGTGTTATTCATTTGTGCTAAACTCTACAGTAATAAGAATGAAAGTTCTGCTAGTTTAAGAATTATTTGTTCTAGTTTGCTAGCTGCTGGAATGTAATATACCAGAAACAGAATGGCTTTTAAAAAGCAGAATTTAATAAGTTGCTAGTTTACAGTTCTAAGGCCGAGAAAATGTCCCAATTAAAACAAGTCTATAGAAATGTCCAATTTAAGACATCTGGAGGAAGATACCTTGGTTCAAGAAGGCCAATGACGTTCAGTGTTTCTCTCTCAGCTGGAAGGTCACATGGCAAACATGGCGGCATCTGCTGGCTTTCTCGTGGTTCTACCAAAAGGGATTCTCTCCAAAATTTTTCCTCTTATAAAGGATTCCAGTAAGCAATTCCACCTTCAATGGGTGGAGACACACTTCCATGGAAACAATCAAAATGCTCCCACCCAGCAATATTGAATGAAGATTAAAGGATATGGCTTTTCTGAGGTCCACCACAGATTCAAACTGGCACCTTCCACCCTTTGGACCCCAAAAAGACATGCTCTTTCCAAATGCAAAATACATTCATTCTATTACAATATCAGAAAGCCTTAAACCATTTCAGTAACAATACATTTAAATACAAAGTTAGAAACAGTGTAAAATCCCATCAAGCCAGTTACAGGCATGGTCTGTCCTGAGGCAAAATTCTCCTCTGGCTCTGGATCTGTAAAACTCAGAACACATTACTTACTGCCAACATATAAAAGAGGAACATTCATAGGATACATATACCCATTTCCATAGGGTGGAAGGAACACAGGGGTCACAGGACCCATACAGTTTCAAAAACCTGCAGGGCAAAGTCCATAAGATTTCAAAGTCTGAGAGTCATTTATATCTGAGGCTTTAGAAAGCCGCAGTTCCACCCTTTCCAAGGGCCTACACAGAGGACTGCCTCTCTCTGAATGCAACCTTGGGGGACACTGGGGAGACCACCTTTTCCTCAGCTCCACCCTCTCTAAGCATGGGGGTTCACCCAGGCTCTCTGCCTTCTCCAGGGCACATGCTCAGCCCCTCCATGTGGTGGCAGCCAGGCTCTCCCCAAACCCCAAGGAATGTGCTTCACCCTCTCCAAGGCCTGAGGTGGCATGAGTTTTCCACTCAATAAGGTGGAAGGCCTACCCTCTGCCTTCAGGGCAAAGTCACCCTTTCCACATGCTTGGGTGGGTTCGCTTTCCTGGTCCGAGGCTCCTTGACTTCAGACCTCAGCCTCCAAGGCTTTGCCACTGAAGTTATTTTACCTTCACAGTGTCCCTTCTTTGATCCCCCAGTACAGACTGGCAGCAGCTCTGTTTATATAGGTCCCATAGCACTCTCATTGGCTTTCTATGCAGTAGCCTTGGATCGTGCCCATCAGACATAAGAAATTTCTACAAATCCTTCCTGGATAGCTCCATATCCAGTACTAGGTTTCTCTGAAATGGCTGACTGGTTTCACATTTGGCCAAATCCTCACATGGAGCACCATTCTCTGGGGTCTCCCTTTCTGAAGGCCCAAAATTTTCCAGAACTTCAATTTGTATCCAAGAGTTCAGCTTATCTCTTTCCTGTTGCATTTCACTTTAAGCTGCTAGGAGAAACCAGGCTACACTTTCCACATTTAATTTGGAGATCTCTTCTGCTAAATATCCAAGTTCAGGTCTTTTAAAATCTGCCTTCTAGACAAAGCCACTAGTCAACTTTGCCAGATTATCTGCCATTTTAAAACAAAGTTCGCCTTCCTTCCAGTCTGTAATGATACATGTCTCATTTCTGTCTAGAGTCTGGTCAGAGGTATCTTTAGAGTCCACATTTCTACCAAAATTCTCTTCAAAACATTCTAAGCCTTCTCTATCAAGCTCCTCACAACTCCTCCAGATTCTTCCCCTTATCCATTTAAAAAACTGTTCCAACATGTTTGGTATTTCAAACTGCAGCAGCACCCCACTCCTGGTACCAAAATCTGTTCTAGTTTGCTAGCTACCAGAATGCAATATACTAGAAACATAATGGCTTTCAAAAAGCAGAATTTAATAAGTTGCTAGTTTACAGTTCTAAGGCCGAGAAAATGTCCCAATTAAAACAGGTCTATAGAAATGTCCAATTTAAAGCATCCGGAGAAAGATACCTTGGTTCAAGAAGATCGATTATGTTCAATGTTTCTCTTTCAGCTGGAAGGGCACATGGCAAACATGGCAGCATCTGCTGGCTTTCTCATGGCTCTATCAAAAGGGACTCTCTCCAAATGTTTCTTTTTTAAAGGAGTCCAGTAAGCAATTCCACCTTCAATGAGTGGAGACACACCTCCATGGACACAATCAAAATGCTCCCACCCAGTAATATTGAATGAATATGAAAGGATGTGGCTTTTCTGGGGTCCACCACAGATTCAAACTGGCACAATCACCTATTAGGCTTAGTGGAATATTTCAAATATATTAATGCCAAATCCAGAGTAACCCTGAAATTACTCAAGGAAATTAATTATTGTCTGGCTCAATACAGGCATCTTCCTGCATAATCTCCGCACTCTATTTCTTAATATTTCTACACAATTCTTGGCATATCCTGCTCCTCTAATTCATAGAAGACTTGTCAGAGCTTGCTTATTCCTATGAGCCAGGTTTTCAGCTTTTGTCAGCTTCAAGTTGTACAAACACTACGCACAAAAGGGATATCATTTTCCTGCATTCTTAATTCTTTAAATGCCTTCTTTACTTCCACAAGATGTGAAGTTCTGTAATCACTGGAACTCTAGCACTAGGCAGAGAAACTTTGTGACATGTTGAGTGTAATGCTGCACTGTGTTAATAACGGTTTTGAAAGAAATCAGGAGAGTTAATCATGTGTGGACACAGGGTTAAGAAGCAATGTAACAGACTATTAAGCTTAATATAGATATGTGATATAAGCATATGCAGACAGCCATTAGCATAAATTCATGTTACAGAAGAGCAGCCCAGCATGTCACTTGGTGGATTTATAATGTGTGTGAAGGGCAGGATGGAGATCGCTAGGAGAAATAAGTGGGTCAGAAAATCCATATGCAGGTCCTAGATGAGGTTGATAAAACCTCTGCAAATTAAAACCACATTATTTTTGAATGGTGCTTTTTGTGTGAGACTTTATTGCATTGACATGTCAAGTGAAGGGACATAGACCAAGTGAAGGGAAAGAGGAATTTCCCAAAGTTTTCAGTGGATTCACTACATGGAATATCACTAGGGAATGGTCCACCTCTGTTAACTCAAACTGGCTTCCCTTAATGCCAACAAGTGTTTTGCTGGTGATGAATCACTTTCATAGACAGGATTGTTTAGCTAACTTTCAGGGGGGAAATTTGCACATAACAATCATTCTAGAGACAGGTAGATCTCAACATGCTTTCCTTTTTCATGAGTTATCATGACATTAGTATCGTGACAACCTGGCAACTTATTTCAGCGCATGCAGCCCATAACACAGTCGATTGTTTTTGTGGTAGTTATGTTCTTTAAAATCACCCAAAACATGGAATTAGTGAATACTAAACCAGTGCTACTAGGACCAATAATACAGGGTTAGGTTCCTGTGAGCTTCTGGTCACAACAGTTCCATCAACCAATCAATATATAGCCTTGCTTTATATGTGTATCTGTTTAAAGATATCATATTTAATATACTGTATGTTGTTGATTCATTAATATTGACCTCACTGCCGACAGCACTATAAGTAATGCCTAAATGAGGTTTATCTAACATGTATATTTTCCATAAGGCATATTGCAGCCTTCTTGTGCCTAGGAACAGTAAACAGCTCTTCAGCATTATGCTTGGGAGCCATTTTAAACATCAAAATCACCCCAAAAAGCATAAAAATGTGTAAAAAACATGGCATAAAATATACCATGAAAAGGATGCTTGTTTACATTGCAAGAGCTGTCAAAACAACAGAGAGCCACCTTGTTCTACCACAGCTGGGAACATGGAGAGAAGTCAGTTCAAGGTTTTGTTTTGTTTTTTTTTTCCCACTCTGTGCATGTCCGTGAAAGCACCCCAAGTATTGATTTTAGGTTACAAATAAATTTCCATATTTGCGAATATGGAATCTGCAAATAATGAGAACCGACTAACTATATTTGGGAAGAAATTCTTTGGGGACTTTGCCTTTCAACTAAAAGAAACAAACAAATTCTTCTCTCTCAGTTCCAATCAAAACTTCCTTAAAAGATTTTCTGAACTCTTTCTAGAATTTCTATTTTAGCATATTTTTTTCTGGTTTGCATGGCATAATGAATATTTTTTTCCTATGGGAAAGTTTTTTTGTAGATCTGGACCAAGGCAATACCTTTAGGAATGGAGGAAAGTAGTTATCATAAATTATCATACTTGAAAATTTTACTTTGAGTGGGTCATACTCTATTTTAATTGACCGTCTTTCTTTTCCGTTTCTCCTAATTTCATAGAAGTAGAAATCTCCTGAAAAAATCTTTTCCTGGCTAAAAATTTCTTAGACACTGATAGTAAGTATTAAAATACTTTTTAAGTTTTATAAAACGATCAACCTGCCCATTTATTCAGGAGAAAGAACAAATATTAGAGGCTCCAGTTACCAGTGTTTATTTCTTTAAGGGAAACCAAACAAATATTAGTGCTTAAAGCTGATATCATAATGCTAGAGATGATCACTAAAGACCCTAATATATCCCAACTATTTCCCTTCTTCTGACCCCCTTCTCCCTCATATTCTACTGGCTGAACTCTATTTCCTTGACTTGTGGTTAATAACTTTCTAAAATACTTATTCTCCTGGACAGACCATCACTGAAAGCTCTCATCAATGTTTAAAATACACGTGTGAGAGGAAGTACTGATAGGAATGGACAGACTGAGGCCAATGTCAAGAATATGGAAAAAAGGAGAAAGTCAAGGAATTTCACGGAGAAGGAGGGGGAATTGTGACCTCCGCCGGACACCATGATTGCTTAAGAAAAATATTTCAACAGGAAAAAATAGTAATGATGTTTGCTAATGTTGATGATGATGAAGATTGCTAGTGCTTGATTAAAGACCAGCCCAGGCACTCCTCTATGGGCTGTACATGTGTGATATCTCATAGTTAACATGACAGCATTCATTATCCCAAATTTACCGATGGTGAAAACAAGAAGGAGAGTTTAAGAAACATTCCTCATTGATACTTTATGCCTTCTTCACATACACACTTACTTCTAATTACTGATAAGTAAGTCCGAATCACAATTGTAGACTATATATAAGTCTTCACCTCTTTGGCTACAACTCTTGAAATGTAACAGAACAAGAAACGAGTTAAAGTGCCAATGAAGAGAAGTTTCTGCAGGAGCAGTGGCAGTGAGAGAAACATTAAATTTGGCTTCAAGATCAAGGATAAAGTTATCCAACTGCAGGGAGCTGTTAGCCTTTTAAGAAATTTAAATATTCAACATGAGTTTTTCAATGAGTTGGGGCAAAAGAAGTGATAATTATAGCAGTATTTGGCTAAAGGTCTAAAGAGTAGAAAATTTAAAAGTCATTCTCTGATTTGAACCCAGATGAAAAATAAGCAGCAAAGACTTAAACTGTGCAGTATATGTTTTGTCAGTTGGAACTATATTGCATGTGTGTGCATGCATGCATGTGTTTGCGTGTGTGTTCATATGCAGATGTGTTCAATGTTTTGTCAGTTGGAACTATATTGCATGTGTGTGCATGCATGCATGTGTTTGCGTGTGTGTTCATATGCAGATGTGTTCACTGAAGGCAAGAAGGTGTGCCAGAATTACTCTAGCATGACTGTTATTGCCTACCTTCCCTGGTAGTCAAAGAGAATTGATTTAGCAGTCTTAGTCTTGACATTTTCCCAGAATGTTGCCTGTTGTCAGTTGCAATATTTTTTTTCAAGTCTGAGAAGGGTGAGCATGTTTACAAGAGAAAATGGCTGTTCCTTCCACTTCTATGTTTTTATGAGTAATTAAAGGTGCTTAAGATTTGGACAAGTATGTTTTTGTGGGTCCATAAAGAATGCTTTCCTCAACAAGCATTTTTAACTTAAAGTTGTTAAATGTATCATTTTGTAGCTCAAAGATACCAGGGCTGGAAACTGTATGGCTAAGAATCATTGGCTTTATGAGGCTGCATCACATTTCACCTTTGCTACTTTCTTCTTGGTTATTCTTAAAATTCACTCCTTCTTTCATTTTTCTAGTATTTTGCTGGGCATCTTAGATCTTTAAAATGCCCTTTCGGCTCAATGATGGTTTTCTTTTCAAGCCAGGTGTCATACTGTGCACTTCTGACAACCTGCAAGCAGTGGGGCAAGGAAAAAAAGAAACATTGACTTTTCAGCTAATGATTTGAACGTCCAGTTTGCATTCTCAATGAATTCTATGATGTATGTAGCATTTTTCATACACTTTGAGGTGGTCTCATTTCACATAAGAGATACATTTAAATCACTAGAAAGAATGAAAATCAAGACTAGTCAAGAAGGAAGTAGCAAAGGTGGATATCTCATCTTACTACCCAACAGCAAAATCACTGCAAAACTGCTTTCTCTGAACACTTTCCTTGCTATCTTCGCTTGAAACTGGTGAGGCTCCATCATCTGTAAACCTGATATCCTTGTGCCAGGCCCATTAATTAATAAACTGATCTAGGAGGCCCAGAAGAGACAGTTCAGGAAGGATCCCTATTTTTAAATATCTTTTGAGAGGGCCATGCTTAACTCCCTTTGTAGGGGAAAGCCAGGGCAGGGATCACCCATTCCTCAACTGGTGTCACCGATAAAGAACATTGTCTGAAATCCCAAGGAAGAGCTGAAACCACACAACTAACCTGTTCGCTAAAGGTCTAACTGTAGGAAGCAGAAAGCTCTCAGGAGGTGTGCATTTCCCAACTTGGCTATATAAGGCACTCAGTCTGGGTGGTATTAAAAAGAAAAAGGGAGAGGAAGAAAGAGAAAGGAGAGGGCAAGAGAGGGAGAGAGGGAAAGAGGGGGAGAAAGGAAAGTGGGTTTTTTTTTTCAAACAGAAACAAAAACAATAGTCATCTGTGGACTGATTGGATTTTTGATGCTTTTTCTTTCAAACAGCAACTTGTGTGACTGGCCTTGCACTTGTATGCAAATTAAAGTCCGAGAAACTCTGGGTCAGCCCCATGATGTTGAGTAGAAAGTAATGTGCTGCAATCAGATCACACCTGGGAATGCTTCTTTGTCAGGAATATGTTGAAGGGGAGAATATTATTCAATCAGTAATAATACCCTCCAATTTGAGACTACAACAGCTCTTAATAAGATAGCAATTATGCCCAGGGTTGGATGAAAATTAAACAGATGTGGTTTTTTTTTAATATAGGGCATATAGTCATATATTAATTCCCAAAGAATATATAACCTTATCTTCAACTGTCTTATTACCATCCTCCTCCCATTACTTATGGTCATTACAATTGTTTTTTAAAAAAGGTGGGGGAGGGGAAGAGGAAAAGAAATGAAAAAGAGAAAAGTTTCCTTTGGTGGTGTTGAAAACTATTTGCATATAACAATTTAATCAAGTCCTGCCCTGGTCCTTCGGGGCCAGGCAATCGACGAGTTAAGTTAGATCACTAAAGTATGTTCCTTGACCCTGGAATGCTTCATGAAATGCACTCATTACTGATTGAGCAAGAGAATGAATAGTTGTGAGTTTCAGTTTAAGCGCTGATGGGATTGTGTGTAAGCCCTAACATGGTCGAGGTATTTAAATTTTGATTTTTGTAATGGGCTCTGACATGTTTCATTTCCTCCGAGGGAACACTCGAGACCTCTGAAAGTAAATGTTGCTAAAAAGTCATCAAGGCAGAATATTAAAATGCCATCAAATGAAAATTTCACTAATGCAATCCGGCTAGAGCTCCAGGTACTGGAGCGAAAAAGGAAGTGTCAAAGGTCTCGGTTCTTTTAGTGAAACATGATTTGTTCCTCTTCACTGACTGTTTCTCCAAATAAATTATTTAAAGTCTTATTTCTTCCTTCTCCTGGGCCTCTTAAAGTTCCACCGTACTGAGAGGTGGCAGAAGAAGCAGGAGAGAGGGAAAGAGATGGCATGGCTAGAAATGCAGTAACTGGTTGTATGTGAAGGATCCTTACCATTTCATACTGTTTCCTTGAGTCCCCAAGAGCTGTCCAAGTGTTTGGGAGTTTGAGAGGGTACGAATCCTCAATTACCAGCTTAGGGCTGAAATTGCCCTAATAAGTTGTACTCAAAATTCCAATAACACAACAGAGCTACAGGAGCATGTGAACCCATCAAAAAACATTCATTCAGTGATGCAGAGAATATCAGGGTTTAGGAAAAGGTACTATTATTTTCCTGAAGATGCATTTCTCTAAACATATTTGCCATGTTTCATAATATTTTAGTCTTAGTTAACTTTTATCTTTAGGGATTTGTGGGAGAGGGGAAGCAAAATTAATCTTTGTATTTTTATTCCTGTACAATGAGTGTTTATAAACATTATTGCCCTAATAAGATTGGTAATTCTTCTGCATTGGTTTTAATTAGCAGTGTTTTCTGAATGAGCATATCTTTAAACAAAATATTTTTTCCTTTATTGTTTATATTCTGTTACATATTTTTAATATTCTGTTATATATTTGTGTTTTGAGATAGTTACCTATATTGGACATTTTCTGGGAATGGAGAAAGGTGGATTTACCTAAACTCCCTTTATGGCAGAGTTTTCTATAGTTATAACAGATTCTTATCTCTTTTCTTTGGGTTAATGTTCCTGCTCAACCCATAATTTCCACATTTCTCATGCTGGCTGGCAGGATTTGTGCCAACTAACATCTGGTCTTCTATTAACTCAGCTTGACATCTACAGCTCTGTCCATCTAACTCATAAGGATGAATAAATTACTTTTGTGAACCTGTTGTGTGAAGCAGCAGGTCTACCTTTGGGAATCAAATTTCTATTCCACGTTGGTATAGGAGCAGAATTGTAAGTGCCCAGAATCAGAATTATCAGCCTTCCCCAGGGCTGGAGGCTTGAGTTGGTTTTTCAATCCTGCTGGAAAACAGTTTTACCAATGCATATTTTTCATCAGAAGATGTTGAATTTTCATGGTTATGAGTGTAAACCCTGCTTTTAGATTGTCTGAGTTCAATTCCCAGCTTGTTTATTTCTAGCTGTGAGACCCTGCACAAATCTGGGGACCTTTAAGCTACAGGTCCTGTAAAATGGGTAGTAGTAGCACTTGCTTCATTTGTTTATTGTGAGATTTAAGTGAGATACCTATAAAATGTGAGTATAGTTGTTCGTATGTCGTTAGCCCTCACTAAATGCTCCTATTTTATAGTTCATTTCAAAATGTTTGAAGACAAAATGCCACAAGTAATAATGACCTGCATCTGGAAAAGTGCTATTTAAAGAGGGAAGAGATCTCTGGGGAAGTCTCCAGACAAAAGACATCCATTCCCGAAGCTATCAGATGCACTACAAGAAAGTAGTAGAATTTAGAAGGCATTGTGGGTAATATTTTTGAGATGGTCCATTGCCACATATGATGCTTTGTACCTAAGACGGAGGCAAAGGATACCCCTATTTGCGCCTTAACCAGATCATCAGATTAGAGGAGTTTATACTGAAGGAATCGCTCAGGCAGCTAAGCGATTAGTAGTTAATTATCTCAGGCAACTAATTACCTAATTTGTATAAATTATCAGTCTCCTGATTAGTAGACAGCAGTATCTTTTCACCCACTTTTATGAAAGTCCCTTAAAAATCAGTTTTGAAACAATTTACCCATCATGATATCATTTGAAGAACCTTTGAGAAACTAAGAATATTGTTATCATGGTATGGAATCCATACATTTGCTGCTTTAAAAGGAGTTCACATAGAGTTGCCTCCTTACATGTTACTTTTAAAGAAAAACAAAAATTTGTTTAGTTATATGAGGCCAAATGGTTGTGCTAATCAGAAATCATTTCAGTGCGTGCTTAGTGGACATTTACCATGTTTGAATGCTTCATTGCACGAGCTTAACAGGACATGTACTTAGTGTTAAATTGCATGTGCCTGACAATAATTTGTGGAGCTTCCTTTACAATGACCTCTAATGTTCACTCCTCACTGAATCTGACTGGCCATTTCCCCACTGTGAGGATTTGTTACATGTATATATCAGTTTAGCATATATTAGGTGCTGAAAAAACCTTAAATATCACCAACTTAGCACCTCAATTATCAGAAAGAATGAAGATATTAAAATATCTACCTGAAGTTCGTGGCAATCCATCCACCTCTTCCTTTCCGCATGCCCTCATAAGAACATTATCATTTCTCTTGTTGATTTAAGATGAAAAAGAAAGAAGAGGGGCCTGAAGCAGTGGATATAGATTTCCAGTGTATGAAAATACTGGACACTGTCTCCCTATTCAACTACTGGAAGTTGGGGCTAAATGAGTAGATAGTGAGGAAAGGTGAGCTCTAAATTAAGAACACATTAAAGAGTCAGAATGTTTCCCTGATCAAGACTTGAGAGGTAAATGGATGTTGGTATTTATATACCTAAAGAATGTCTGCCATTGAGGCTCCATGAGGAGTCCTGACACCCGAGAGAAAAGCAAGATAGAGAAGCAGGCTTTTGCTGTGGTCTCCAGGGAATGCAGAAGAGACGGTGCTCTGGCTCTTGAAAAAAGTGTCAATGCAGAGGCATTAGAATATCAAATTATGTGGTCCAACCTTTATGCTCAAACAGCTGTTTTCTCTTGTTCTAATCCCATGACCTCTAAGCAATAGCACTCTGAGTAGAAGTTCCCTGAGTGCATTTGACCACTGAGAAAGAATATTCTAATTCTACTTAATCGTTATGAGTCTGCATGGGAATTAACAAATTGGCATTCTGGTTTTACCCTTCAGTCTTATGTGCACTTGTGTACTGTAACTTAGTACACTGGAGTCCAGACACCTCTGAGCATGCTAAGGAAATTGAATTATTTTCATGACTACAAAAGTGAAAATTAGATTATGAACTTGGCAGCCATATCAAAATACTGTAAGTGATTGCAATCCAACCACTCTTTCTCTGAATCAAGAAATGGAGTGCATTCTCTGATGCAGTTCATTTGTAGTACATGATGTGAGCATCGTCAGTGAAGTACTATCAAACAGCAACGTCCACTAGTCCTTAATTCAAGCTTGTATATACTGGATCACTTTGACCCTAATAGTTATATTAGTATTGGACATGGGGAGTGGTAAGTTTTAAATTATATGTTTGTGCATGCCTGTGTATATTACAAGGAATCAAATAATCTGAGAATTCATTAATTTTTGTGTTCTGACATTCCAACTCTACTAAGAACTAAGAGAAGCAAGAAGTAAGGGAAGCGGTTATCAGAACAGTATTTTCCAAAGAAGCATCTCAGATGGATATAAGACAGGTTAAATTTCTCCTCCAGGAGGGTAGTTTTCTTCTTGGGCTTAGCAAGTTAGTCTTCTTCCAATTTTATGACAACTGACTCTTCACTTCTTAGATAAAACTTCTAGGAGAAGCAAGAATAAATGAAACAAAGCCTTAAGATTGTGAGCAGTCATACATTCTGTGACATGGAAATTTTGGTGTACTAATTGTCTACAGCTACTTCGTATCTCATCAGATTTCCTGAGGCAGAAGTAAGTACACTAAGATACTTTTGTTTGATTAAATATCAAAATGTTCAGGCATCTAATATATTTCTCTGGGTAGAAAGAAGTATAGTACTGACTCAGCAATGGTTGAATAAATGGAATTGCTGAAGAGAAAAACCTTTCTGAATAGCAGGAAATAGAAACAGTGCAGTTGCAGATAAACCTAAGTAGTTCACACGCTTGGTTTAGATAATCCCTCCAAAGTTCACTGTCTTATTTGAATTGCTTTAGTTAGGAGTCTGGTATGAGGGATTTTGTAAGATTTTCTGATTTCATTATTCTGAGAAAAGATAGTAGAACAGTATTTAATAGAATGTCATATAAATGAAAGATCACAGTCATGGAGCCTTCTTTTTCTTAGCTTAATACTTTTGAAAGCGCTCCATGTTGTATTCCTTTTGTTGCTGAGTTCATTATCTATGGGTTTTGGGGATTTTTCCAGTTTGGGGCTATTGTGAATAGAAGTGCTATGAACATTCATGAACAAATCTTTGTGTGGCCATATATTTTCATCACTCTTGAAAAGCCCACCTAAAAGTGGCATTGTAGGGAACTATGATCTATTTCTAGAAATATAAGTATAGATATATATTTGTAAATGTGTAGGGTTACAGAGAAATTATGCAGAAAATACAGAGTTCTCCTATCATTATCACTTGGTATTAATGAGGTAACTTTGTTAAATTGATGAAAGGATACTATTATAATTGTACTATTAACAATAATCCACCATTTAAATTTGGATTCACTGTTTGTATTGCACACTCCTGTGCTATTTTCTCAAATATTTTTACTGTGAAAAATAACACATATACAAAAAAAGTAATACATTTCAAAGCACACCACAAAATATAGAGTGTATTTCAGAGTTTGATATGAATTACAGTTCCATAATTTTAGGTATTTCCTTCTAGCTGCTCCAAGATACTGGAGACTAAAAGAAATATCAATATAAAGATTCAGCAGTTGTACTCGTTTATTAAATACTATCTTCTCTGTTAAAACTCCTCCTTTGATCCTTCTCCCAATCTTTAGGGCTATATGGTCTACACCCATTTTAACTTCCTCATGTTGAAAGAGGTGTCAGTAATATGGGATGGGGGATGGAACTTGTTGATGTTCTGGAGAGGCTGACTCCTCTGGGTTTCAAGACATATCTGGTCTAAGAACCCATGTGGAGTTTATAGGTTTCTGGAAAGTAATTATAGTACATGGAACTATTGTAGAATCTCAGATACAGCCCCAGGTTTTCTTTAGGGTTGGCAGAAACAATTTTGGTGGCGTTTGGCAAACCATGGCAAATAGTAATATCTAGTTGAAGCTTGTTGTGTTAGTTAGATTCAGTTGTCAACTTGGCCAGGTGAGCATACCTAGTCTTCTTGCTGCAGACATAAGCCAACAGTACGTGAACCTCATCTGTTGCCAATTACATCTGCAGTCAGCTAGGAGGCGTGTCTGCTGTAATGAGTGACGTTTGGCTTAATTGGCTGGTGCTTAAATGAGAGAATGCAACGTAGCACAGCCTAAGCAGCTCGGCATTCCTCATCTCAGCACTTGCAGCTCAGCCCAGGCCTTTGGAGATGGAGAAAGAAGTCACCCCGGGGAAAGTTGTTGGAACCCAAGGGCCTGGAGAGAAGACCAGCAGAGACCATCCTGTGCCT